>JAJPUD010014015.1:0-37798 GCA_023553655.1 Myrmecobius fasciatus | reverse complement strand
AATGGATTATTTTCTGCAGTTAGATTTTTTTAAAATATCCTTTTCATTTGTCCAATATTACTTTTAGGGGAGTTATTTTCTTCAGGGGATTGTTTCCATTTCAACAATTCTATTTTTAAGGAGTTATTTCCTTTAGTATATATATTTCCATCTGGCCAGTTCTATGATTCAAGGAATTGTTTTCGTCAGTCAGTTTTTGCACTTTCTTTTCCAAAATGTTAACTCTTTTTTTCATAATTCTTCTGCATAACTCTCATTTTCCCCAATTTTTCTTCTACCTCTCTGATTTTTTAAATCCTTTTTGAACTCTTCTAAGAGAATCTTTTAAGTTTCAGACCAATTCATATTTCCCTTAGGGACTTTACATGTAGACACTTTGCCATTGCTGTCCTCTTCTGAGTTTATATTCTAATCTTCCATGTCACCATAGTAACTTTCTGTTATATGTGCTTTTCTTGCTCATTTTTAAAAGCCAAACTCTGCCCTAGAACACAGTGGACACTATTCCAACCTGCTTTTACTGGAAGATAGGTGCTTCATCCCATGACTTTCCATTCTGGGGTCAGAAATGCTAATTGTTTATCCTTTTTATTGGGTTGGCTTGGCCTTTGTGCTGTGGCTCTGGGGCTTGCAATTTGCCTTCTCCAGTGTGATTGGAGGTCTCACAACTGCTTAGGTAAAGCAGGATTGAGGGGCCTCAGGTGCTGAACTGTTCTGTGATTGACAGTTCTTCACTAGATATCCTGCTCCATGCCTGGGCTGAATCAAACTTTCCTTTATCCCTAGTGAGACAGACCTTTCCTGAAATCCTTCTTAGTCAAATTAACCTGGAAAATTGTTTTGTTTTATCTTTTTGTGTGTTTTGTCATTCCAAAATCTGTTTAGAGACTTGATTTATCATAGTTTCTGAAGGAAATTGGGAAGAGCTCAGACAACTTGCTATATTCTCTCTGCAATCTTAGCTCCTCCTCCCAAAAGAAACTGACAAGAAATTTATGGTCTAGGTGGGGAAACCAAACTTGCATATATCCCCTCAAAAAAATAAACAAATTTGAATTCTAATTTATGTTATAATGATTTAACCTTGTTATATTTTAACAATAAAGTAGGTCCTTCTCAGGTAAACAAAAATATACTACTTGTAACTAACTTTAAGAAGAAGATGAATTTTAATTATGTTCTTCAATGAATTTACAGAGTTTCAGCCATATTTTATTCCCTGGTCCTCCAGTGAATCAAAGAAATTTATTGACAAAAGATTAACTAGGTCATAAAAATTAAATATTTTTTCTGACTGGTCATCATAAATGCCTAGAATTGCAACCTTGAACCAAATGAACATAAATTGTGAGATATAAAACATTTAGGTAAAATCTCTTTGAGTGTAGCTATATGTTTCAGTAGATCTGTGATCTCACCAACATGGGTATTCCTTCCATTGGTGAAAATTGCAACCCAAGCAAATATTTTTGTGTTATTTTCCATGTCCTCTTATAATTCTCAACAAGGGAATCTATCCATCTCACATGCCTAAAACTTGTTTAAGGTCTCTTGACATTATACAGTTACCCACAGAATTTGAAGTCTATCATGGCTCCCTGGAAATTATAAAAATTAGATAACATCAAGATTACCTTTGTCCTTTCAAATATAAAAGGGAAAAACTCCTTGATTAAGCAGGTAAGGTAGCAATAATAAGTAGAAAGAAATTATCAAATGCTACTTTTCTTTCATCTCCCACAAATTTTCAGGTTAATTACTTATAACTCTTCCTTGTGATGCTTCTCCCCAGGAATAGTTACTGTTCTAACTTCTTTTTGCCCCCTCCCCTTCTAACAAGGCCTTACATCCTTCTCCCTAATGCCATGCTGCTTGTTTCAAGCATATTTTTGATGCTTGTAACAGGATGCAGATTTTCTGTTTTGGCTGTGTGTAATAACGTAAGATGTGAATTGTCAATCTGTTATCACTAATTTTCATTCCATAAAATACCCACATAATTTTTTGAAGGAAAATCTTTGATGATGTGTTTTATTCTATTTTTTTGCATGCAATTCATCACTTAGTCATATGAAGAAGCCTATTTATACTCACCATACATTGCTCCATTTGTCTTTGTGTAACCCATAATTTTTTTCAGAGATAGTGGTAATCTGTGATTGATAGTCATATAACATCACTGGAAAATGTTGCTATTAAAATTAACACATATAAGCATGAGATAATTGACAACTTTATGCAATTTTACAAATTCATGGTGGAGGAGATGTATACACATTACTTTGTCTTTGAAGTAACTATATCTATTTTCAAAATTATAACCATACTAAATATATTGTGTCAAATAATCCAAGTAGCCTAGTAAATTTATCATGCAGCCCATCCAAAACTGAACCCTGGATGCTTTATGCTTTATCCACATCCAAGCTCAAGATCTTAAGAAAAATCTCTTAAGTATATTCACTTACAATCTCCCAGGGATTCTAGTAAACAATTAATTATTAAGTATCTATTTTGAGCAAGGTATTAAAACAGGTACAAGAGGTTACAAAGACAACACAACAGTCTTTTCCCTCAGGGACCTTATATACTATCCAAAGCATATCATTGAGTTTGTTCTTAATTAAATTTATGATGTAGTTGATCGGATGAGGCAACACTACTTAGCAGCATTCTATTTTAGTTGTCATGGAATTTCTTGTAATAAGTTATTAATTATCAATTAATAGCAACTTTTAACATGGTAAAATAAAGAATAATATGACTTATGAGCAGAGAATATAAACAGGCTTCAAGAACTGGGTAGAAATCATTTCTTGATTCTTGATGAATTAGCTAAATAAGAAATCCATTATTTAAGTAGATATGTTATTGAAGGCATTATATTGGAAATACAAAGAAAAAATCAAAAGAAAATTCTATGGGGAAATGATGCAAGTCAGATAGCTAGACAAAGAATCATATAGATATAGATATAAATAGGTGGAAAATTAGGTGCACTATGGATAGAATGTGAGAACTGGGGTCAGAAAAATATCTTCCTGAATTCAAATCTGGCCCCAGATATTACTAGCTGTGTGATCCTGACCAAGTTATTTAACTTACTTTTTGCCTTGGTTCCTCACCTGTAGAATGAGTTGGAAAAGAAAATGATAAACAACTCCAGTATGTTTGCCAAGAATATCTCACATGGGATCACAGAGAATCAGACATGATTCAACTGAACAAAAACATAAATAGCTAGAAATGTGTTTGTGTGCATCTGTGTGTGTGTGTGTGTGTGTTTGTAAACTATACAAGATACATCCAAAGTAGATGAGAGTAGATTAGGGAGTTTCCATGTGGAGAGTTCCCCATTCTAACAGATCTATGTATATATACAACTACATACATACAAATGCATATGAATATACATATATTTATACATATATATATTTGTATATGCATGTATGCATAAACTTTTCATTAGTATTTGGAATGAGCAAGGAAGGAAACTGTCTGCAAAGTGGGATCTGCATTTACTCTAAAACAGATGTTTTTAGATTCCTAAAACAGCAAGAAGGCAAGTGATTTAACCAAGATGGCACATAAATTTGTGCTAAAATAGGACTTGAACCCAAGTCTTTTAAGTTAGAATACCATCCTTTTATCCACTATTTCATACTGGCTACATATATGTGCTTGTAAGAATATATATATATTAAATAGATGCAACTGTATTTATTTTTTCACTTACTTCAGAAATTTTACATATTGAAATATACATATAATTTCAGACATTTCAAATAAAATAAATATTGTTTTTGTTCAATTACATCTTATTCTTTGTGACTCCATAGACAAACTTACCACATCTATATTGTCCATGGGGGGTTTTTTGGCAAAGACACTGGAGTGCTTTACCATTATCTTCTCTAGTGGATTATCAGAGGTTTAAGTAATTTGCCACAAAACTTTTAAGCTGGATTTGGACACAGGTCTTCAGAACTCCAGGCCTAACACTCTAAACACTTAGTAACCCAGCTGTCTCCAAGGTAAACCAGGATTAAATGACTTGCCAGTATCTCACAGCTAGTTTAAGGACAAATTTCAACTCAAAACTTTCTTTCTGTCTCCAGGGCTCTCAGAGTTCTATCCACTGAGACATCTAGCTACCACAAATAATAAAACCCCAAAATCTAGCACTTATAAAGTTATAAAATACATATAGATTCATATATACATAGTTCTAATACTGGTGGAATTTTTATCAAAAAAATGAGAAATTTAGTATTTTTTGTTATAACCTGTATTTATTGTTTTATTTTTGAATATGGAACTTAAAGCTATAAATTTTCCCTTTTTAGATATACAAACATTTGAGAAGTGTAAAAAACTATTAGATTCATTTCAGGTCCTCAAACTATTTAGAAGTGTGTTCTAAGTACCATAAAGAAAATTCAGAGATTTATAATTCTCTGTTGATCAGCCTTAAGCAAGATATAAATGTTATAGGGAACCATTGTAGCAGAAGAGATTTATACTTATTTTTAAACATATTTCAGTAGTTATATTGAAAGCAAAAGAAGTTTTGAAGATTTGCTACTGAAGTATACTTATTATTATCTTAATAATAAATTTGAATATTAGATTTTCTCACAAGTATTAATTAGGATCTTACTGTCTCCACCAAATTTTTAGAACATAATTGTTGAATGAGAACCTATAGAATTTCATTGCAGCAATTTAAAACATCATCCAATAGTCCAGTTTCCCTACACAAAACTTTAAGCATTATATTCCTTAATTTTCTATTAATGCAAAGGAAATTCCACTCTAGATGTTTGCCAGCCCCACCCCACCTCTGTACTGTTATACTTTCTATATAGAATGTTCACAAGAAAGGACAGCAGACATTGCAATGGAATTTAAGATTTTTGATCAAGATAGGAAAAATATCACGTATGTTTAACAAAGAGAGTCAATTGGAACATGGCAAGCTTTAAACATTAAAAAAAGTGGAAATCATATCTGAACAAATAGGAAAGAAATAGTTATAGAAATAGCAATCATTAGAGTCAGATACCTTTATGTAACAGATCAACTAGTGATATAATAAATACAAGACTAAATACCAAATTTGAAAGGATAAAATTTAAGCAACACTATGCATGATTATATCCATTATAAACAAACTTGTTTAAATACTCAAATTCAAAAAAAAATTGAAAATGGACAAAAGTGAAGCTATATTTCATCAATCATCATTTTTTAGAAAAACATATCCAGCACAACATATTTAGTATTGTAAAACTTCAAAGAGCCTAGAAATATCCTGAAAAGATAGACACAATCTTCTAGCCAACCAGTTTCAAATACAATTTCATTTGGAAAATATTATGGTGCAGAAGAATCAAAGATTGTGATACAGATGAAAAGTACTTAAAGAAAAAACTAGTAACTACATGGCTTAGAAGGAGGTACATCTAGGTCACTATATATCCAATCCTTCTCTTCTATGAGAATGCTTAACATTAAATTCCTTAATGAAAAAAAGAAAAGAAAAGGAGTAGATAGGCTTTAGGAGACAGTATCTTCACAGTCATATTACTAAGAAATAAAAAAAAAATTCTACTGTATTTATTATTTGTTTATTCTTGAATTCAAGGTACACAGTAAGACACAATATAATTCAAAAGCTTTACTAAATCAAGGTGCCAGATAGATAAATAGATAGATAAGTAGACAGACAGACAATATAGTATAACTATGACAAAATGTGATGGTGAGATTTATTTGTCCAATAATCTAAAGAATATTTAAGTCGAGCAAGACATGAAAGAAGGATGATATATATTCACATTAGGAATCTTCCTGTATTATCAATAATGCCCTTCTCAGAGTCCAAAAGAATTTCATATAAATGAAAATGCTCTGATATTATTCACAAAAAGTAAATAATAACAAGGTAAACATTCCAATGAGCTTTGTAAAAGCATAATCTCCTCAATAAAATCCATATCATTTCCAAATGGATTACTATACTAGACAAGCAAAAAAATGGAATGAAAGTACATATTTTCCAGGCTGCAATTCAACATAAAAGGCAGCCTCTTGAACTGATATACAAATATGTATATTCTATATAGAAATTACAAATGGACAATAAGAGAAGCCAAAATTCAGTAGGAAGCTGTAAAATTAACACACTAGAGAAACTGTGCAAAATTTCACTGATACACAAGCATCAGAGTTTCATGTGACCCAAAAAATAATGGAAAGATACACTGTGAGGCAAAGTAAATGGTAGTATTTTAACAATACTAAATATTAATGAAGTGGCATAAAATAAATCATGGACATTTATGCTTAGAAAAGACTACTCATATATTTGTCATGTAGTATTCCCTACAGCAGTGGAAAATAGTAGATGCATGGTCCAAGGGCTATACTGGTACCTGGGGAGATAGAGTGGAGGGAGTGTTGAACTTGTTGTCAGAAGACTTAAATTCAAATATGACCTCATGCATATACTTGCCATGTAACCCTAGCTAATCACTTGACAACAATATCCCATGGTTTCTTAACTATAAAATAAGTGTATAAAATCAAATGAGATGTTTATAAAACAACTTTATTGTTTATGTTTGTATATATATATATTTATTTGTTTGTTTTTTTTTTTATTAAAGCTTTTTATTTGTATAACATATATATGGGTAGTCCCCCAACATTGATCTTTACAAAGCTTTCCATTACAAATTTTACCCCCAGTCCCCTCCGCTCCCCTAGATGGCAGGAAGTCCACTACATGCTAATAATGTTGAAATGCTTGAGAAGTTATGCAAGAAAAATCCTATCTACAAGAAAAAAAAAAGAATCAGAGAAAGGCAACACAATGCAAACAAATGTCAGTAGAGATCATGAAAATGTTACATTGTGGTCCATATTTCATTTCCCTCTCTCTGGGTGTATATGGTTTTCTTCAGTGAACAATTGGAACTGGTTTGAGACAATTCTTTGTTGCAGAGAGCCATGTCCATCAGAATTGATCATCATGTAATACTGTTGTTGCTGTGTATGATGATCTCCTGGTTCTGCTCGTTTCACTCAGCATCAGTTCATGCAAGTCCTTCCAGGCCTCTCTGAAATCGTCCTGCTGGCCATTTCTTACAAAGCAATAATATTCCATAACATTCATATACCATAATTTATTCAGCCACTCTCCAATTGATGGGCATCCCTTCAGTATCCAGTTTCTAGCCACCACAAAAAGGGCCGCCACAAACATTCTTGCACATGTGGGGCCCTTTCCCTCCTCTAAGATCTCTTTGGAATATAGGCCCAGTAGAAACACTGCTGGGTCAAAGGGTATGCACAGTTTGACAACTTTTTGGGCATAGTTCCAAGTTGCTCTCCAGAATGGTTGGATCCTTTCACAGTTCCACCAACAATGTATCAGTGTCCCAGTTTTCCCACATCCCCTCCAATATTCGTCGTTATCTTTTCCTGTCATTTTAGCCAATCTGACAGGTGTGTAGTGGTACCTCAGAGTTGTCTTAATTTGCATTTCTCTGATCAATAGTGATTTGGAGCAACTTTTCATATGACTAGAGATGGTTTTAATTTCATCATCTGAAAATTGTCTGTTCATATCCCTTGACCACTTATCTATTGAAGAGTGGCTTGAATTCTTATATATATGAGACAATTCTCTATAAATTTTAGAAATGAGGCCTTTATCAGAACCATTAAATGTAAAGATGATTTCCCAATTTGATGCTTCCCTCCTAATCTTGTCTGCATTTGTTTTGTTTGTACAGAAACTTTTTAACTTAAAATAATCAAAATTATCCATCTGGTGTTCAATTAGGAGTTCCAGGTCTTCTTTGGACATAAATTTATTCCATCTCCACAGGTCTGAGAGATAAATTATATTACGTTCCTCTAACTTGCTTACAAAGTCCCTCTTTATATCTAGATCATGAACCCATTTAGATCTTATCTTGGTATGTGGTGTTAGGTATGGGTCAAGCCCTAATTTCTTCCACACTAGTTTCCAATTTTCCCAGCAGTTTTTGCCAAATAGTGAGTATTTATCCCAAAAGCTGGGGTCTTTGGGTTTATCGAATACTAGATTGTTAAGGTTATTGCCTAGATTGTCCTGATATCCTATCCTGTGCCACTGATCGACTGCTCTATTTCTTAGCCAGTACCAAATGGTTTTGATGACTGCTGCTTTATAATATAGTTTTAGATCTGGTACAGCAAGGCCACCTTCATCTGCCTTTTTTTTCATTAATCCCCTTGAAATCCTTGACCTTTTGTTCTTCCAAATGAACTTTGCTACTATTTTTTCTAGATCTGTAAAATAATTTCTTGGGAGTTTGATTGGTATGGCACTAAATAAGTAGATTAGTTTGGGTAGTATTGTCATTTTTATTATGTTCGCTCTGCCTACCCATGAGCACTTAATATTTTTCCAATTGATTAGGTCTGATTTTATTTGTGTGGAAAGTGTTTTGTAATTTAGTTCGTATAGTTTCTGACTTTTCCTTGGCAGATAGATTCCCAAATATTTTATCCTATCATCTGCTATTTGGAATGGAATTTCTTTTTGTATCTCCTGCTGCTGAACTTTATTGGTAATATATAAAAATGCTGATGATTTATGTGGATTAATTTTGAATCCTGCAATTTTGCTAAAGTTGTGAATTGTTTCTAGTAGTTTTTTAGTTGAGTCTCTAGGGTTCTCTAAGTATACCATCATGTCATCTGCAAAGAGTGATAATTTGGTTTCTTCATTACCTACTCTGATTCCTTTTATCTCTTTTTCTTCTCTTATTGCTAAAGCTAACATTTCTAATACAATATTAAATAGTAATGGTGACAGTGGGCAGCCTTGCTTCACTCCTGATCTTATGGGGAATGGTTTTAGTTTGTCTCCATTACATATGATGCTTGCTGATGGTTTTAAATAGATGCTGCTGATCATTTTAAGGAAAAGCCCATTTATTCCTATACTCTCTAGTGTTTTTAATAGGAAAGGGTGTTGGATTTTGTCAAAGGCTTTTTCTGCATCTATTGAGATAATCATATGGTTTTTGTTAATTTGGTTATTAATATAATTAATTATGCTGATAGTTTTCCTCAATTAAATACCAAATTGGAAATTCTAAAAATAAAAGGAGAAATTAATAAAATCAAAAACTAGAAAACTATTGAGTTAATAAATAAAACTAAGAGTTGGTTCTATGAAAAAACCAACAAAATAGATAAGCCTTTAGTTAATTTGATAAGAAAAAGGAGAGAGGAAAATCAAATTGTTAGTCTCAAGAATGAAAAGGGAGAACTTTCCTCCAATGAAGAGGAAATTAGAGCAATAATTAGGAGTTACTTTGCCCAACTTTATGCCAGTAAGTTTGATAATCTAAATGAAATGGAGGAATATCTACAAAAATATAGATTGCCCAGGTTAACACAAGAGGATATAAATTATTTAAATAGCCCCATATCAGAAAAAGAAATAGAACAAGCCATTAACCAACTCCCTAAGAAAAAATCTCCAGGGCCAGATGGATTTACATGTGAATTCTACCAAACATTCAAAGAACAATTGATTCCAATACTACACAAACTATTTGAGAAAATAGGGACAGAAGGTATACTGCCAGAATCCTTCTATGAGACCGATATGGTGCTGATAGCTAAACCAGGTAGGGTAAAAACTGAGAAAGAAAACTATAGACCAATTTCCCTAATGAATATTGATGCAAAAATTTTAAATAAGATATTAGCAATGAGATTACAGAAAGTCATCCCCAGGATAGTACACTATGACCAAGTAGGATTTATACCAGGGATGCAGGGCTGGTTCAATATTAGGAAAACTATCAGCATAATTAATTATATATATATATATATATAAAACATCTCACAAATAGGTGCTTAGTAAACATGCTCTTCCTTTCTTAATAATTTAAAATGGTCTAAGTAAATCTACAAGACCATTAGGAAGATAGTCTATAAAGGAACATGCCCAAAAAGAATGAGAAGAAAAGACAGATTCTGATCTTCATTTATGGAAGCATTTCCCTACCAATGAGACAAGTACATCTAAATATTTCAAAGTGTCCAGGATTCTTTTCCTTCCCTTTACATCTCTACTTTGGAATAAAATAGCTGATACAGGGTGTTATATAGCAAATGTGTTTCATACATCTTTGTTGAACTGAATTGAGCTTTGGGAGATTATCCAGTTCCTTTGGCCTTGGGTACAACATATACCGAGAGGGAAAGTGGCAAGAGGCAATGACTGCCCCCTCTCCCCAACAAAATACTATCCATGTGTTCAAGAGGAAGACAACCTCTACTTCGTGTTGTTAGCCCCAAATCCCACTCTAGATGTGGAAGATACCAAGTAAAAAAAAAAATGACCTACTCTTTTATTTCTGGTGCTGGACTTGTACTTTGAGGGAAGCAGAGGAAAGTTGCTGAGAATAAGATTTATTTCTACTGCTGTGCAAAATTTGACTTCCTACTTATACTATGCCTTTATCCTGCCTAATCTGCATTCTTCAAAAGGAAAAAGAAATACTGAAACAGGGTCTCCCAACTGACTCTCTTATTTAAAATTTTTGCATCAGTATTCATTAGGGAGATTGCACTATAATTTTCTTTCTTTTTTTCAACCTATATGAGTTAGGTATCAGTACCGTGTCTGTGTCACAAAAAGGATTTGGGAGGAGTCCTTCATTCACTATTTTTTCAAATAGTTTATATATATATATACAATTTTTATGTCCTACCACATGGTCAATTTTTGTATAAGTTCCATGAACCATTGAAAAAAAAGTGAACTCCTGTCTCCATTTAATTTCCTCCAAAGATCTATCATATTTAACTTTTCTAACATTTTGTTTACCTCCTTAACTTCTTTGTTATTTATTTTGTGTTTCCATTTATCTAGTTCTCAGAGAGCAAGATTGAGATCCCCCACTAGTATAGTTTTGCTGTCTATTTCTTCTTGCATCTCTCTGAACTTTTCCTCTAGCAATTTTCATGCTATACCACTTCGTGCATATATGTTTACTACGGATATTGCTTCATTATCTATTTATCTTTTAGTGAGATATAATTTCCTTCCTTGTCTCTTTTAATTGGATCTATCTGCTTTTACTTTATCTGAGATCAGGATTGCTACCCCTGCATTTTTTTTTGTTCAACTGAACCTAATAGATTTTGCTCCAGTCCTTTACCTTCACTCTGTATATATAATTATTCTTTAAATGTGTTTCTTATAGACAACATATTGTTGGATTCTAGCTTTTAATCCAGTCTGCTATCTGCTTTCACTTTATGGGAGAATTCATCCCATTCATATTCATAGTCAAAATAACTAATTCTGTATTTCCTGCCTTCTTATTTACTCTAGGTTATGGTTTTCTCTTTCCTAAACCCCTTCCTTCCTCAGTGGTTTGCTTTCGATGACCACCTCCCTCAAACAGTCCTTCTCCTTTAGAGCCCCTCCCCCTTTTTATACCTTTCCCCTAATTCTTCTGTTTTCTCTTCTATTAGTCTTTCCCTTTCTTTTCCCCCTTTCCCTCCTATTCCCCTATAAAGGGAGACAAGTTTCTTTGTGATATCAAATATGTCTGTTATTCTCTCTTAGAACCAAATCTAATGAGAGTAAGATTCACACAATACTCATCCCCTCCCTTCTTTCCCTCAATTAAAATAGATTTTCTTTGCCTCTTCATGTGATGTAATTTCCCTTATTTTACCTCCTTTTTCCTCTTCTTCCAGTGTGATCCTTTTCTTCCTCTAATTTCTTTTTCATGGCCAAGATGGCGAACTGCAGACAGCGTCCTCTGTGAGCTCCTGAGTCCTTCCCTCAGACCCAGACAAATTGAGCCTCCGAATTGGTTCTGGAGTGAGGGCTCCACCAAACATTTGAAATACAACACACTTCTATCAAATATCTGCTTTGAAAGAACTTTTGAGGTCAGTTTTAGATGCGCAGGGGATCGAGCAGCTCCCAGCGCTGAGACGCCAGTGCGCAGCCAGGGTTCAAGCCCAGGGCTGCGAAGGACCAGAAGATTTTAGGCTGCCAGGAAGTCCCTGGGAGACGCTTGGGCAACTTTGCTCTGCTTGCGGGCAGGTGCTTTGGCAGGTCTACCTTTGATAAAGGGTGGATTGAGAGCACCTGAAAGTGTGGTCCTAGTGTGGATCTAGCCAGATCAGCCCCAGACCGGAAGTCAACTCGGCAAATTGCCCCAGGGCAAATTGAAATTGCTACTGCTGGTGCTGCAGAATTCCCTGCTGGTGACTGATAACTCTGCTGAAAATCATGAGCAAGAAGAGAGCTCTCACCATAGACAGCTTTTATGGAGAGAAACTAGAGAAGTCCCTAGATCCTGAGATTCTGAAAACAATCCCAGATAAAGCCACAAAGGTGGACTTAAGCTGGTCTCCCTTTCAGAAGGCTTTCCTGGAAGATTGCATAAAGAATCTCAAAAGAAAGCAAGAAGAAGATTAGGGAAATAAATTGAGAGCAGTGCAAGAAGGAAATATCGCCCTGCAACAGAGATGTGAAAAACTGGAAAATAAGTCTGGTGAATTGGAAAAAGACAACAATTCACTAAAAAACAAAATTGGTGAATTGGAAAAAGTCACTAAGTCACTGGAAAATAAAAATAGTGAATTAGAAAAAGATAACAATTCACTGAAAAACACAATTAGTGAATTGGAAAAAGACAACAATTCACTGAAAAATAAAATTGGCAAAATGGAAAAAGAATGCAATGAACCAAAAAATTCAATTGGCCAGTTACAAAAGGAGTGAAAAAAGATACCTGAAGGAAATAATACCTTAAAAATTATAATTGAAAAAATTGAAATGAATGACTCAATAAGACTTCAAGAATCAGTCAAACAAAAACAAAAAAAATTAAAAAATAGAAGAAAATATGAAATATCTCCTAGGAAAAACAACTGACTTGGAAAACAGATCCAGGAGAGACAATCTAAGGATTATCAGACTCCCTGAAAGCCACAATGAAAAAAAGAACCTTGATTCTATCTTCCAGGAAATCATGAAAGAGAATTGCCCTGATGTTTTAGAATCACAAGGCAAAGTTGGCATTGAAAGAATTCAGGGATCACCTCCTGAAAGACACCCCAAAATTAAAACCCCAAGGAATATTGTGGCCAAATTTCAGGACTATCGCACCAAGGAAAAGATATTACAAACAAACTGCTTAGAAAAAAATAGTACAAATACCGAGGAACTGTCATTAGAATTACACAGGATCTGTCAGCTTCCACAATGAAGGATTGAAGGGCCTGGAATCAGATATTCCAAAAGACAAAAGAACTTGGATTACAGCCAAGGATAAGCTATCCAGCTAGAATGAGCATCATCTTCCAGGGAAGAAGATGATCATTCAATGATACAGGAGAATTTCACCTATTTCTAAGGAAAAGACCAGATCTGAACAAAAAAATTTATCTCCAAACACAGAACTCTAGAGAAGCATAAAAAGGTAAAAAGGAAAGAACTCTCGAGAACTATATCTCTACTAGGGGTATCCTTAAAGAATGGGGGTATAATTTGATTTTACTTTGATAATAATTGAAAAGAAATTAGAGGTGGAAGGTATATCATACAGTAAAAAAAGGGGGGAGGGGAATGGAGGTAAAATAAAGTAAAAATAAAAAGGAGGTAAAATAAGGCAAAGTCTCATGAAGAGACATAGAAAATCTAATATAATTGAGGGAAAGAAGGGAGGGTGATGAGTATTCTTACTTTCATTAGATTGGGTTCTAAAAGATTATATCAGACGTATTTGATTTCAGGGAAAAACTTGACCCTCTGTATAGAGAAGTAAGAGGGAAAGGAGGAAAAGAAAGAGATAAATTAATAGAAGGATTAGGGGAAAGGTGTAAAAAAGAGGGAGGGTTTTAAAGGGGGGAGGACTGTTAGAGGGAGGTGGTCATCAAAAACAAAACACTGGGGAGAGGGGAAGGGAGTAAGTGTAAAGGGAAGAGAAAAATATAACTTTGGGTCAATAAGATGGAAGGAAATATAGATATAGTCACTTAAACTGTGAATGTGAATGGAATGAACTCTCCCATAAAATGGAAGTGGGTAGCAGACTGGATTAAAAGCCAGAATCCTACAATATGTTGTTTATAAGAAACACCTCTCAAACATAGAGATACATACAGAGTAAAGGTAAAGGGCTGGAGCAGAATTTTTATGCTTCAAGTGAACAAAAAAAAAAGCAGGGGTAGCAATACTTATCTCCAATCAAGTAAAAGCAAAAATAGATCTAATTAAAAGAGATAAGGAAGGAAACTATATTTTACTAAAGGGTACCATAGACAATGAAGCTGTATCACTACAAAAACATATATGCACCAACTGGTATAGCATCCAAATTCCTAGAGGAGAAACTAACAGAGATGCAAGGAGAAATAGACAGTAATACTATACTAGTGGGGGATCTCAACCTTGCTCTCTCAGAATTAGATAAATCAAATCACAAAATAAATAAGAAAGAAGTTAGGGAGATAAACAAAAGGCTGGCAAAGTTAAGTATGACAGATATCTGGAGGAAATTGAATGGCGATAGAAGGGAGTATACTTTTTTCTCAGGGGTTCATGGAACCTATACGAAAATTGATCATGTGTTAGAGCATAAAAACCTCAAAATCAAATGCAGAAAGCAGAAATAGTAAATGTATCCTTTTCAGATCATGATGCAATAAAACTCACATGCAATATAAGGCCAGGAGAAAATAGACCAAAAGTTAATTGGAAATTAAATAATCTAATCCTGAAGAATGAATGGGTGAAAGAGCAAATTAGAGACACAATTGATAATTTCATCCAGGAGAACGACAATAATGAAACAACATACCAAAATTTGTGGGATACGGCCAAAGCGGTTATAAGGGGTAACTTTATATCTCTAGATGCTTATTTGCATAAAATAGAGAAAGAGAAGATCAATGAATTAGGGTTGCAATTTAAAAAACTAGAAAAAGAGCAAATTAAAAACCCTCAATTAAATTCCAAATTGGAAATTCTGAAAATAAAAGGTGAGATCAATAAAATTGAAAATAAGAAAACTATTGAATTAATAAATAAAACTAAGAGTTGTTTCTATGAAAAAGCCAACAAAATAGATAAGCCTTTAGTTAATTTGATCAGAAAAAGGAAAGGGGAAAATCAAATTGTTAGTCTCAAAAATGATAAGGGAGAACTTTCCTCCAATGAACAGGAAATTAGAGTAATAATTAGGAGTTTCTTTGCCCAACTTTATGCCAATAAATTTGATAATCTAAATGAAATGGAGGAATATCTACAAAAATATAGATTGCCCAGATTAACAGAAGAGGAAATAAATTATTTAAATATGCCCATTTTAGAAAAAGAAATAGAACAAGCTATTAATCAACTCCCAAAGAAAAAATCTCCAGGGCCAGATGGATTTACATGTGAATTCTAGCAAACATTCAAAGGACAATTAATTCCAATATTATATAAACTATTTGAAAAAATAGGAACAGAAGGTATACTACCAAATTCCTTCTATGATACAGATATGGTGCTGATAGCCAAACCAGGTAGGGTGAAAACAGAGAAAGAAAACTATAGACCCATTTCCCTAATGAATATTGATGCAAAAATTTTAAATAAGATTTTAGCAACAAGATTACAGAAAGTTATCTCCAGGATAATACATCTTGACCAAGTAGGATTTATACCAGGAATGCAGGGCTGGTTCAATATCAGGAAAACTATCAGCATAATCAATTATATTAATAACCAAACTAACAAAAACCATATGATTATCTCCATAGATGCAGAAAAAGCTTTTGATAAAATCCAACACCCATTCCTATTAAAAACACTAGATAGTATAGGAATAAATGGGCTTTTCATTAAAATGATTAGTAGCAGCTACTTAAAACCATCAGCAAGCATCATATGTAATGGAGACAAACTAGAACCATTCCCAATAAGATCAGGAGTGAAACAAGGCTGCCCACTGTCACCATTACTAGTTAATATTGTATTAGAAATGTTAGCTTTTGCAATAAGAGAAGAAAAAGAGATAAAAGGAATTAGAGTAGGTAATGAAGAAACCAAATTATCCCTCTTTGCAGATGACATGATGGTATACTTAGAGAACCCTAGAGACTCAACTAAAAAACTACTAGAAACAATTCACAACTTTAGTAAAGTTGCAGGATTCCAAATAAATCCACATAAATCATCAGCATTTTTATATATTACCAAAAAAGTTCATCAGCAAGAGATAGAAAAAGAAATTCCATTCAGAATAACGGATGATAGCATAAAATATTTGGGAATCTATCTGCCAAGAAAATGTCAGAAACTATACGAACTAAACTACAAAATACTTTCGACACAAATAAAATCAGACCTAGTCAATTGGAAAAACATTAAGTGCTCATGGGTAGGCTGAGTGAATATAATAAAAATGACAATACTACTCAAACTAATTTACTTATTTAGCACCATACCAATCAAAGTCCCAAGAAATTATTTTACAGACCTAGAAAAAATAGTAGCAAAGTTCATTTGGAAGAACAAAAGGTCAAGAATTTCAAGGGAATTAATGAAAAAAAAGGCAGATGAAGGTGGCCTTGCTGTACCAAATCTAAAACTATATTATAAAGCAGCAGTCATCAAAACCATTTGGTACTGGATAAGAAATAGAGCCGTCTATCAGTGGCACAGGATAGGATATCAGGACAATCTAGGCAATAACTTTAACAATTTAGTGTTTGATAAACCCAAAGACCCCAGCTTTGGGGATAAGTACTCACTATTCGGCAAAAACTGCTGGGAAAATTGGAAACTAGTGTGGAAGAAATTAGGGCTTGACCCATACCTAACACCACATATCAAGATAAGATCTAAATGGGTTCAAGATCTAGATGTAAAGACTGATTTTGTAAGCAAGTTAGAGGAACGTAATATAGTTTAACTCTCAGACCTGTGGAGATGGAATAAATTTATGTCCAGAGAAGATCTGGAATTCCTAATTGAACACCAGATGGATAATTTTGATTATATTAAGTTAAAAAGTTTCTGCACAAATAAAACTAATGCAGACAAGATTAGGAGGGAAGTATCAAACTGGGAAATCATCTTTACATTTAATGGTTCTGATAAAGGCCTCATTTCTAAAATATATAGAGAATTGTCTCATATATATAAGAATTCAAGCCACTCTTCAATAGATAAGTGGTCAAGGGATATGAACAGACAATTTTCAGATGATGAAATTAAAACCATCTCTAGTCATATGAAAAGTTGCTCCAAATCACTGATTGATCAGAGAAATGCAAATTAGGACAACTCTGAGGTACCACTACACACCTGTCAGATTGGCTAAAATGACAGGAAAAGATAACGATGAATGTTGGAGGGGATGTGGGAAAACTGGGACATTGATGCATTGTTGGGGGAACTGTGAATGGATCCAACCATTCTGGAGAGCAATTTGGAGCTACGTTCAAAAAGTTATCAAACTGTGCATACCCTTTGACCCAGCAGTGTTTCTATTGGGCCTATATCCCAAAGAGATCTTAGAGGAGGGAAAGGAACCCACATGTGCAAGAATGTTTGTGGCAGCCCTTTTTGTAGTGGCTAGAAACTGGAAACTGAAGGGATGCCCATCAATTGGAAAGTGGCTGAATAAATTATGGTATATGAATGTTATGGAATATTATTGTTCTGTAAGAAACGACCAGCAGGACGATTTCAGAGAGGCCTGGAGAGACTTGCATGAACGGATGCTGAGTGAAACAAGCAGAACCAGGAGATCATTATACATGGCAACAATAATACTATATGACGATCAATTCTGAGGTCCATGGCTCTCTGCAACAAAGAAATGTCTCAAACCAGTTCCAATTGTTCACTGAAGAAAACCATATACACCCAGAGAGAGGGATATGAAATATGGACCACAATGTAACATTTTCATGATCTCTATTGATGTTTGCTTGCATTGTGTTGCCTTTCTCTGGTTTTCTTTTTTTTCTTGTAGATAGGATTTTTCTTGCATAACTTCTCAAGCATTTCAACATTATTAATATGTAGTGGACTTCCTGCCATCTAGGGGAGGGGAGGGGACTTGGGGTAAAAGTTGTAATGGAGAGCTTTGTAAAGATCAATGCTGGGGAACTACTCATACATATGTTATACACATAAAAAGCTTTAATAAAAAAAATTTCATTTGCACTCATGCAATATATAAACTGCTATACTTATTCTCAAATCTTGGGCACCTTGACTTCTCAGGGTTTCCATGACTAACTACTTGAGAAATAATCATGATTCCAAGGTTATCATGGTTCAAACTCTACAATAATAAAAATAACATATATTGAGGAACGAGAGGCTGTGATTTGTTCTGGAGGAAAGCAATATACCCCCTGAAAAAGTTATGGTTTTATTTTATAACAAAATTGTCTTCAGCAGCAGCAGAATGATTATCTTCATTGTAGTCATTGTTATCAGCAAGAGGCATTGTTGCATAACAGATAAAGAGCACATATTGTGCTTCCTGGAGCCAAGATGGTGGAGTAATAAGTAAATAATCATAATTCTTCCATGCTCACCTCCAAACAATCATAAAATAGAGATCCTAAAAGGATTCTTGGAACAACACAGCCAACAAGTTGAAACAATTATTGGGCCCAAGAAAGTTGGAAGATAGACAAAAAAAAATCTGTATTTCTCTGGTGAAAAAGGAACTGAGTCCAGAACAGAACAGAAAGTGGCCCAGCAAGCAAGCCACAAGCCCCATTTCAGCAAACCTGCAATAGGTTCTGATCCCCAGTGTGAAGGAATAAGCAAATACAAATATCAGGATCTCCCATGTTTCTGAGCATAGCCAGGAGAACTGGCAGATTCCAGGTCTGAGAACCTGCCTTGTGTTTCAGCATAGCTCAGGACAAAAAGGCAACCATCTCCAGCACCACATTCCACTCGCATCAGTGTAGCCCCAGGCAAACAGATGAATGTCAACTTTAGGGGTGCATAAGGAAACAGGCAGTCTCCAGCTCTGGATCCCCATAACCTGCTTCAGCAGACAAGTAGCTGCCAGCAGCCAAACAACCAAATGATTGAATGTAGGACTTGGGAAATGCAGAAAGATTTCACCAACCTCAGTATACACCAGATATTGCAACTAGGACTCCAGTTCAGCACCAAGTAAGTTGTCAGAATTCTACAGCTTTCAGCAGTATTCTCTCAGCACAATAGCAGATACAAGAGTCTGGAGTGGGCCTCAGGGTAGCAGCAATTCAGTACTTACAGTAAACAGCAAATTCCTGCAGCCAGTAGCACAGGAAGCCTGATACAGTCCCCCTTCCACCTCAGAAGCAGAACTCAAACTTAAAAGAAAGGGGAAAGGCCCAAAAAGATGAGCAAAAAACAAACAAAAAAGAATCTGAACATAGAAAGTTATTATAGTGACAGAGAAGTTTAAGACACAAACTTAGAAGAGGACAACAGTAGTACCAACACACATAAGCAAAACCCTGAAGTAAAATGAGAAGTGGTCTTAAACTCAGAAAAAAACTCATAGAGGAGTTCAAAAAGAAGCTTATGAATCATATAAATGAAGTCGAAGAAAAAATGTGGAAAAAATCAGTGATACAAGGAAATTTAGGGGAAAATAGTAAACAGCTTAGAAAAAGAAAACAACTGCTTAAAAATGGAGGTGGTCAATTTCTGGATACAAAACTCCACTGGCGAAAACCACTTCTTAAAGAGTATGATTGGCCAAGTAGGAAAGAAAGTACAAAAGTGTTTTGAAAACACTACCATAAAAGTTAGAATTGGATAAGTGGAGCTAATAATTCAATGAAACAATAAGAATCAATCAAGCAAATGCCAAAAATAATGAGGAAACAAAGGAAGAACATATAAAACACCTCATTGGAAAAACAACTAACTGGAAAATAGATCCAGGAGAGACAATGTAAGAATAACTGGACTACCTGAAAGCCGTAATCAAAAAGGGAATATATGTCATTTTTCATCAAGGAAAACTGTCTTGATGGCCTGAATCAGAGGGCAAAATAGGCACTGAAAGAATCTACCAATCATCTCAGAAAAAAGGATTCCCGCTGCCCCCCCAGGCAAAATAGAAACTTTATAGTCAAATTTCAAAACTATCAGGTCAACCAAAAAATACTACGAGAGGCCAGGGGAAAAAAAAACAATTCAAATATCAGGGAGCCCCAATCAGAATTACATAGAACTTGACAGCTGAAGCATCAAAAAAAAAAAACTATGAAACATGATAATTCAGAAGGCATAGAAGCTCAGACTAAAACCCAGAATTACTTAATTGGCAAAATTATGAATAATATATCAAGAGAAAAAATGAACATTCAATGACAAAGGAGTTTAAGCTTCATAGAGATCAAAATTAAAACAAAAATCTGATCTCCAATATCAAGACTCAAGAGAATCATAAACAGGCAAAAAGAGAAAAGAAAATATAAGGGATGCAGTAGAGCTAAACTATTTTTCTTCCTACATAGTAAAATACTTGTAGTTCTAATCAAGCAAATTGACAAAAAATATCTATAATCAGAGTATTCAAGAATAAGGTCAACTGAAGGGAATGAAATATAAAGGAGTGAGAAAAAGGGAGTATACTGGGTGCAGAAGAAAGGTAGAAGTATAATAGTGTAAATTATTTCACATGAAGAGGTGCAAAATACTATTGAAGTAAAAGTTAAGATGGGAGAGTGGGCAATGAGAATATCCTGAACCTTTCATCAGTATTGGCTCAAACAAGGAATAACATACACAATCAGTTAAATATAGAAATTTATCTTATCTAATAGGGAAGAAGGAGGGGAAAGATAAAGTAAAAGAGGGATGGGGATAGACAAAAAAAGGAGGTAGATCAGGGGAGGAGGTAGACAGAAAACACTGGTGAGGAGGAAAAGATTGAAAGGAAAGAGAACAAATAGGAGGAAGAATAAGATGGAGGGAAATAAATAGATTGAAAAGTCTTTACAGAAAGTGTCTATGATAAAGACCACATTTCTCAAATAAACAACTGAGACAAATTTATAAAAATATGTCATTTTCTAATATACAAATGGTCAAACAAAATGCATAAGGAGTTTTGATTAAAAAAGGCAAATTAAAACAGCTCTGAGCTACCACCTATCAGACTGGCCAATATGACCAAAAAAAGTAAAGGATAAATGTTGGAGAGAATGTGGAAAAATTGGGTTGCTAATGTACTTTTGATGCAGTTGTGAACTGACCCAACCCTTCTGGAGAGCAGTTTCAAACTGTGCTCAAAGTGCAATCTCATTGTACATACCCTTTGATCTAGCAATTCTACCACTAGATCTGCGTCTCAAAGAGATTATAAAAGGAAAAACAACCTATACATGGAAAGATATTTATAGAAGCCCTTTCGGTAGTGACACAATATTGGAAATTGAAAGGATGCCCATCAAGTGGGTATGGCTGAACACACTGTGGTATATAAATGTAATGGAATACTAATGTGCAATAAAGAAACGATGAACAGGCAGATTTCAGAAAAACCTGGAAAGATTTGTACAAACTGATTCAAAGTAAATGAGCAGAAGAAGAAAGCATTGTTCATAGTATCAGCATCATTACATGATTATCAGTTATGAATGACTCAGCTTTTCTCCGCAATATAATGATATAAGACAAGTAAAAAGGACTCTGAAGGAAAATGATATCCACATTCAGATAAAGAATTGATGAACTCTGAATGCAGATTGAAAATTTTTTTTCACTCACTTTGTACTTTTTTATGTTTTTTTCTTTTTGATCTGTTTTTTTCTTTCACAACTGTGACTAGTATGGAAATATATTTTACAAATATGTACACATGTATGGATATATATATGCATGTTATATATTATACTATATATTTATATGTATATAGAGAGAGACAGAGAGAGATGCATTTTTATATACATATGTATATTCTATATCAAATTGCCTACCATTTTTGGAAAAGGGGAAGGAAGAAAAGGAAAGAGGGAAACACTTGGAATTCAAAATCTTGTAAAAATGAATGCTAAAATTGTCTCAACATGTAATTGGGGGAAAATAAATACTATTTTTAAAGAGATCATATATCACAGAAGAACCTGAGTTTGAATTCTGACTTGTGTTCTATCGATTAGAATCTGAACTTTAAATGTTCAGTATTTCAGGTCACTCTGTGAAATTATATGTTGCTGAAAAATTGCACATCTGAATCAATAGAGTTACTTTCCCTAAACTAATGGGATCACAGGTCTAACTTTTTTCTGTAAAAGATGATAATTATATGATAGAAAAAATACAACATTTCTTTGTGTTCAGTATCATCCTTATTCTATCAAAAAGGGTTATTTGTAAGGGTCAATTTCAGATTTCAGGCTTGGTTATTCTAGTAGTTCAATTCACCACCTAATAGATTGTGAGGTTCCCATATCACAAAAATACCAGAATCTATAAACATTAGATGACTTTCTCCTTATATATTAGTACTAAATTTGAAGATTTTCCATAATATATAGTAACAATATTAACAAACATCATCAGTTAACATACTAGTCATCTGTGTTTTGAATACAGAATATGAACACAGATGGAGTTCAGTGAAGCCCTGTATTGGAAAAATATCCAAAAATTATAGCAGCAGAATGCTTCAGGTTGCTATCCAAACAAGACTAAGTCCATGAAATCATCTATTAATAAAGGCTGTTAAATACAATTTGCTAAATGTAGAAAGCATTTTAGCTACTAGAGGTCAGAAAGATCTTTAATTATGTTGCATGAAAACAATATATATTTACACATATATGAATATGTATGTATGTATATATACATGATATGTAATAATTTTCCATCTGAAGAATACTGTTAATATAGGATGATACTTTCTGTTTTTTCCCATTGCAGCATCCTTTTTTTCTCTTAGATTATCAGCTAAGAGAGGACTGGAGAGACTTGCATGAACTGATGCTGAGTGAAATCAGCAGAACCAGGAGAACATTATACACAGCAACAAGACTATACGATCATCAATTTTGATGGACATGGTTCTCTTCAACAATGATGTGATTTAAACAAGTTGTTCTGCGATGAATATAGTCATATACATTCAGAGAGAGGCCTGTGGGAACTGAGAGTGAACCACAACACAGCATTTTAACGCTTTCTGTGAATATTTCCATGCATTTTGTTTTCCTTCTTAGGTTGTTTTTTTCTTCTTCTCTTTGTAGTTCTGATGTTTCTTGTGCAGTAAGATAACTGTATAGATATGTATACATGTATTGTATTTGTCATATAATTTATCCTATTTAGCATGTATTAGATTACCTGTCATCTAGGGGTGGGGGTGGGGGGAAGGAGGGGAAAAGCTTGGGGAAAAAAAAAGTTTTTGCAAAGGTCAATGTTGAAAGGTCACTCATATGTTTTGTAAATAAAAAGCTTTATATAAAAAAAAAGATTATCAGCTAAATGAATCCTTCCATATAAAATGATTATTTATATATGATTGGTCAGGGGAAAAAATTTTAACATCTGCAAATGAGAATGTTCCATTTTTAAAAGTCAGTCTTTGCCTTTTGGCTAGAAATAAACATGGTATCTCTATGAATATTAAATCAACCTACTTCCTGGAGATGTTCACCACTTTAAAATACTATTATTATTTTGCTTCACTTTGTAATTCAATTTCAACATACAAACCTTAGAAACCAAAAATATGGGATGGGGGAGGGAGAGATTATCTCTGGAAAAGTATGTAGTTTATTTGCTCTCTATTGCATTTGGTATGCAATAGAAAGTAGCCTCAGACTTTAGTTACCTTTGTATATAAAAACTGGTCTTTAAAATACTAATGCAGATTATGCCTGTGATTTCATCAATCTAGGAAACTTCCTCCAAAATAGATTAGCACCTTGTCTAAAATTTAGTCTTATAGGGCACTGAGGGGTTGGCACTTGGCCAGTCATGCAAACTAGCTCTGACAGAGGCAGATCTTGAACTTGTGCCTTCCTAATGCTAGAGCCAACTCTATATCCATTACACCACACTGCCTCACAATCTAAAACCTACTAAAAACAACATACAATGATGGGTTCAGGGTGGGGTGGTAGTAGATTAATGATAAAGCCTCTAGTAGCTTATAATTAAATCCTGGAGAGAAAAGGAATGACCTCAATTAAATATGAAGCAAATTAGAATATTACAAGTCCATAAAACTTCTGCCCCATCATTTTCATTTGAATATAAAACATATTCTTCAGAGCTATGAAGGAAAGAAAAATATCCGTGCACTTCCCTTTCAGATTTTCTGTTCAAACTAGGTTTATAACAAGTTGGAATGGATGTATCTGCAAACCAGGGAGCTATGCTCCTCTTAGATCTGAAACACTTTCCTAAGCTGCTCCAAATGTATTACAGCAAGAACAAGGAAACTTTCAGGATTTAGGACAAAGTTTACAAGTTAATATAACCAGCTCCATTGCTTAACTTTGCCGTAGGTGACATTCTTCCTGGTGCATCTGATGAATAACATCCCTAAAAGGTTTTGGTATTTCCACAGAAGTTATTCTGCCTTCTGATATATAGATAGCTGTATCACATATCTGTGACTTATACTGCTAGTCCTGGCCAGGACCAGAATTAAATTAAAGTATCACAGGTAATATTATTTAACATGTTAAAATATTAATTCTAAAGTCTTCTTTTCACACACCATATAGGATACTTCCTTAAAAAGACTTCAGTATTTTCATTAATCACAAGAGGACACACAGACTGTGAATTCTAAGACTATTCTCTCCAGCATCACCACTGTGCCACAGGGTACTGTGTAATTAAAAATTACCTCACAGGTTCTGGATTTAAGTGCATGGTTTCTATAAATATTACTCGGGTTATTTTTTAAAGAAAGTAAGAAAAATCTATGATTCTCACCTTCACTCCCAACCCATTCTACACATTCACAAAATTCCACAATTGCAGAAAAATGACAATCAGTATTCTATGGTACACTGCTTAGTATTCATCAAGAAAAAGAAACTGAAAAGAAATTAATCAGTCATTTATGACTGAAACATTCACCCACTGGTCTCCACAAACCTCTCTTCAATGCTTTTTAACCTGTTCTAATCTTGAGAGAATAGGGAAGCACTATGAGGGGATAAGGGAAGGTGTTTGTCATGGTCCTTAACTTTAGACGAGTTTAAAACAAGAAGGCAAATGTAGTAGAAGGAATAATAATCCATATCTCTGCCCAAGGCTTACAGCTTCTCTATGCTGGGCAATAGATGAAAGTCCCTGGTATTCTGGTATTTCCATAGCAGTAGTTTCCACATCCAAAAAAAGCAGCTGGCATCCAGGTCTGGGGCAAAGCTCTCCCAGGCACCTGTTTCTAATTGCCACAGGGAGACACCTAGGTTATGGTTGATTCCCAAAGCCGACTACAACTGAACTACTTAGTAGGTAGGAAGCCTCAACCTAATGGCATGTCTTCTTGGTTCCTTGTGGTGAAATGCTAACAAACATTCTCTCAAAGGCACAAAGGCATGAAAGTGAAATAGAAAGGCAAGACCAGTGACTTGTACATTAAATCTGAACTTGTCCCCTGATTTCTCTCATGGATTTATTGTCATTTCAAGCAGGCTTTCAGAGTTATTTTCCAGGCCACTTTAATTCCCACAGAGATGAAATGGATTGTAAATGACTATAATAGTGAAAATGAACCTTAGCACAGAATTAAGATTTACTTCTATATATAAAGATAAAGTAACTTCTTATTTTCTATATGTTTTTTAAATATGTACATGATTGGATCTTTTTTTAACTATTTAAAACAACTTTGGCCTAAGAAGAGCTATAGTTTATGAGAAAAAGAGTGCAGGAAAGCTGGAATTGGATTATAAATAACAAATCCCATAAAACTAAAAGAGATGGAAATGCTTTATATTCAGAAATGATTACAATTACAATTCAGAGAAGCCCAAAATGAAAAACCTGTACATGCTTCAAACTACTTACCATCAGGGGAAATGCACATTTTTTTAAGTTCTTTAAATAAAGTAACCAGAGATAGAAATTATAAAGTTCAAAACACTACATTTTTCCCCTGATATATCTATGGCACAGTGAAGTTAGAAAAACTAGATTCAGGTCTTTTCTCTACCCTTTATTAGCTGTTTGACCTTAAATTTAAAAAAATCTAACTCCAAATTTCTACTGTGAAATGGAGACAAAGCAATTGCACTATTGAGCTTACAGGATTACTGTAAAGATGGAATGAAACCATATATGAATAATGCTTTATCACCTATAAAGAAACCTTTGTGAAAGTTCCACTCTCTTGTCTCATAATAGGAGCAAGCAAACTCAGTTTTCTTAAAAGCTGTGCAAGTGGAAACTTTCACAGATATTACCAAGCTATAAAGGTCTGGCAATTGATTGTCATCTGAGAATCTTCAGAGTAATTCATCACTGGAAGGTTGTCTAGAATGCCAAAGAGTTATAGGAGTTGTGAATTATAATGGCTGAAGGTCACACATTGGGCAAATCATATGTAAACCTATTGTATCACTTTTGGACCCACATATCATCAATACCCTCTTCCCATCTGATTGGAGGGCTGGGGAGGAGAGCAAATAATTCCTCAAAACCTCCATTTAAAATGGAATCCCAGGGTAGCCAAATCTTCATTTCTACATGACCGACCGCATGCCCAGTTTAATACAGTAAAATCATTAGGGAATTTCCCTTTGATTACGTTCTATGCCACTTTTTCTTGGTTGAACTGAGTTAATTCACTCCCAACAGGAGCATTTCTTTAATCCTGCATTATTTGTTACATGTGCAAATATTCTGTGATTTGTTTTGCTATAGATCTGAATAAATGAATTTTCTTTGACAATAATTATTTATGTTCACTGTGTATCTAGTATTCAGTGAGGAAGGAGAAAATGAAATTTATTATTATTGGAGTCTGAGGTTTTTATTTTCTCCAATAATAAGACAATTTTCATTAGTTAGATTAAACCTAATAATATCCCTAGACTGATGATATCTAAAGAGAAAGATAAAATTTTAGCCCAATATCACTCTCTTTGAGGAGAGCAGAATTATCACCAGCTTCCAACTTCCTGTTTCTTCTCCTGGCAGGAATTAGTCTCTTTTAGGAGAAGGATAGGAAGAAAAAAAAAAAACTAGAGATGCCTATTCTTCCTCCCTTCAAGTCATACAAATTCCATCAGAGCTACATGTGGGTGGACAGAGCTTTTGTAAAATATGTATGGATTATTGAATATCAGAGGAAGTGTAACAATTATTTAAGATAGAGAAGTCACATAGAAGACAGGATGACCTGGGGTCAAGTGACACGTATGACACATACTATGTGATATGGAGTGACTTAGTGACTCTTTTTCCTCCTTCAGACCATAAAGTGCAGGAAAGTTATCAATCTGCATTGTTATAGGGAACTTCCAATAGGAAAAAAAAGAAACATTTTTAATATCTAAATTTACCATAATCATAATAGACAGTTTTTTCTCTTTAGATAAAAAATAAAATCTTCCCAGGATCCATTGCAAAAATAAGTATCTATAGTAGTTCATTGGAACAAGAGAAATAGTGCCAGGCTTAGTGTCATTAAGACCTGAGTTCAAATTCAGATTCAGAAACTTAATACTTGTGTGACCTTACACATGTCAATTAACTTTCATTTGTCTCAGTTTCTTCATTTGTAAAATGGCACTTTCTTTGCAGGATTGTTGTGAGTTTCAGATGAAATAGTAATTGTAAAGTGCATAGAACAGAGCAGGACATAGGTGTTAATTATTATTGTTTTTGTTATGTGAGCCCTCTTTACTGTATTCATAGATAAGGTCCTTGCAAGGGCATTTTTGATTATGTTTATTTTTCTGGTGGCACTGAGACAGTATCAAAAATTCCATCTGGAAGGGAAGCATTGTTATTGCTGGCTTTACCACAAAAGAAAAAAAAATAGTTAACAAGAGAAGCCTCAATAAATCACATAAACAATCTGAAGGATAGTAATATCACCATTTGCATTCAATTACCTCCCTAGAATAAAATGGGAAGTTGATGTGAAAAGAACACTATGGGCTAAATTAAATTCAATTTCTAAGAAAGAAAAGTTCCAAAACTTATCACTGCAATTGAAGAAGAGTCCAGTGCCAATTAACAGAGAATAAAGTTCCCCAAAATTAGTTAATATGAAGCAGAGATATAGCAGACTTCTTAAAAGTACTTGTGGTAAGTTTAGGATGGAATAATAAAGCCTTTTATATGACTCCAGTAATAACATGAGTTCTTCATTTTATTTTGTGTGACAGGAATGGGGACTTCTGAAAATGCTTTCATACAATCAAAAGGAATTAGGAATCAGATGACTACAAGAACAAATTGTACTTAATATTATTTCCTGTCTTTCTAGAGGGAACTTACAGATATGATGGTATAGGCCTAGTGGGAAAATATATTGCAGAACATTATTTTGCCATGTTACCACATCAGACAATGTTCCTTTCTTTCTAAGAAAAGGACTTGTCTTAAAATTCTGCACATCACAAGGTGTGCAGAAAGACAAAGGGTCATTTGAACAGATGGATGACCAACCAGCCAAACAAGAAGCAGGTTTAATTTTATTCCACTGCAGATGGGACGCATAGTAGTTAAGTAATACTGAAAATAGTTCAGTCTCAAGACTAAGAAATTAAGACCAACATTTTGCACACTACAAGCATTTAATAAATATTTGTTGAATAGAAATGATAATGTTTTCACTTTAAAATGTGATAAAGGATATAAAAAGGTGCAGGACTTTGATAAGCAAAATAATGCAAGCAAAACCTTACAGGCCCTTTTTCAGGCAACTTCTAATGGAAAATGAATAACATTGAGAAAAATCTTTAAAAGGAACAGAAAGCTTCTCCTCATTTTGCAGAAAAAGGAAAATGAGAACCAGAGAGGCTAAAGGGCTTACTTACCCTGTGTTAGGCAAAATTCATTTCAGATGAGGATTCTAGGAAGATGGCAGAGTAGGTCAAAAAATTCCAAACTCTCCAGATTTCCTCCAAAAACAAAACAAAATTCCACCTTAGGACAAACACAGACTAGTGAAAAACAAACAAAACTTGTGGCAGGCCAGTCCTCCTGAGACAAGCACTAGAAGAAATATCTCAAGTTTAACTAGTATTAAGTGTAAACACCTCCAGTCAAGCTCCAAAGTAGGGCAGCCTTGGGATTAGCTTTAGCCACAAGCACAGGAACTTTCATCTCCCAGATGGCAGGAAAGTCAGGGGTCTGAGTGAGGGAACCTCTGCTGATTAAGAAAGCCAAGCACAGCTGTGCTGCAGAGACATGGATGAGAGTGCAGAAGGAAGGGGCACAGATGCTCTTAGTTGCAAGAACTTGCATGAGGTGAAGCTTTTGGTTTGGGGTACTAGATCAGAGTGGAGAGCTGAAGTTAAGCTGGAGGTACCCCAGGATTAAAGGTGCTTACACCAATAGTTCTCATTGGAAAAAATGAACAGAAAAAAGAACACAATCATAGAAACATTATGGGAATTGGGAAAATGGGAGCTCATCTTCAGAGGAAAATGGTAAAGTTTTAAAAAAGTCTCTTCCACCCCAAAGAATAATGCTAATTAGCTATCTGTCCAGAAAGAAATTATAGAAAAACAAAAAAAAAAACCTTTAAAAATCAAATGAGAAAGATTGAGGAAAGACTTAAAAAAATTAAAAACTATTCCCCCCCCCAAAAAAAACAAGAAATTATGAAAAAAGGTCAACCAACTAGCAAAGGAAATAGAGAATCTTAAAAAAACAGAATTCTTTGAAAATTAGAATTGGTCAAGGAGAAGCCAGTGAAGCCATATGAGATCAAGAAATTAAAAACAAAACAAAATATAAAGAATGAAAAAAAAAACAATGTGATTCATCTTATAAGAAAAGCAACAGATATAGAGAATGAATTAAGAACAGAAAATATAAAAGTAATTGGACTACCTAAAAGCTTTGACCAAAAAAAGAACCTTGATGCAAAAATGCAAGAAATGATCAAAGAACATTGTTCTGTAGTAATAGAACATAAGAGGAAAGTAGAAATAGGTAAAAAAAAAAATCCACCAATCACCTCAAAGAGATCCCTTGTGGAAAATACATGCATTTGACTTCAATGAAGGACAATTCTTTGGAGGAAGATGAGGTATGCCCAAAAGAAAAAAAAAAAAAAAAGCCAAACAATCTTCTTATCAACTGAGGGCAAGAGAATCAGTCAATTTGGTGGGGGGAGGGGGAGTAGGAATATTAATGACTTACTATATACAATAAACATAATACTAAATACTGTGGGAGATAAAGATTATATATACATATATATATATATACATATAATGTTTATCAACATATACATGTAATTTATGTATGTTTGTGCATATATATATGTATGTAATCTAGAAGGAATATGAAGAAAATTTTACTTTAAACTCCTCAGAGAAGTTGAAGAAACAGGCTAAAAGAAGTGTAAATACTTGTCCAAGGCCACATTTAGTATGGCAGGTAGGATTTGAACTTTAATCTCCTAATGAGATTCATGGTTATTTCCACTGTATCACGCTGACTTTCTGAAAGTATAAAGATAAAAACATGTTCAATATTGGATTGGATTGGATTTGTCTTGTTGTTTATTTATTTTTGTCTTTGAGAAGTTTGAAATCTAGTAAAGATGATCAAACCTGTACAGAACTAAAATATATTATACATTATAGGTGCATAAAAGTAGAAATAACTATGAGATCAGATGAGGGAGTTGAATAAGCCTAAATGATAAGCCACTATCAGTCAGATTGGAGAAGACTACATTGGATAGAATTGTATTCTTTCCTTGAGCTCACAGGTTCTGTAGAAAAAGAGGGTTTGAAGTTCCTCAGTAAAATAGGATGATGTCAACTAAGCACATCTCTCCACTAAGAATTCTGGGAAATAACCAAAATGGAGCTATGTAGCACAGCAACTGACTTAGAGATATATCAGATAGATATGCACAAACTTCATCTCAAAAAAGTTAAGTTCCATAGAAAGATCTGGGCATAGGTTGTCTGGAATTAGGCCCAGAGAGGTTGTGATTTTTTTTCATCTGGGGAGAGAGAACTCCTGATGAGAATTATGATTTTCTAAATTACTACTTCACATTTTACTCTTTTTAAGAGGAAGAGAGTCATATACCATATGATTGATATATATACTTATATATATGTGTGTGTGTGTGTGTATAAAATCTACTAACACTTCCAATTTTATGCCTTTACATTTATCCAAAATATAATTTTGCTTAGAGATATTAAGAATGACAGAAAAATAATTATGGAATATTTTTCAAAAGTGTTTTTGAATGGTAAATATTTTTTTTAATTCTCAGGTATTTAAGAGATAAAATGGAAGAGATATATAAAATCTATTATTTTACCAAAAAGTGAATTGAAAAAATCATTTTCCACAGCTAAGCAATAAATTATTCCATTTCCTTACCTAAAGCAAATGGTATAATCAGCTTCATTCCATGCTTAAGTGTTTTACGCCACTTTGTCCTATAGAATTGAATTAACCTTTCACCGACACTTCTAAAAAATCAATTTTGGAATGATCCAATAAGTCATTTAATAAAATGAGAATAGAATGACTTCACAGAGATAATGCTCATTCAAGTAGCTCTATGTGGAAGCAGAGGCACTCAGAAAATTAAAAAAAAAAATACATTGTATCATCAAACCATATACAAGTTGATGGGCTATCATATCAATAAAAGCAAATCTCCTCTCTTTTTGGCTGAGGCAATTAGAGTTAAATGATTTATCCAGTCACTCAACTGGGAAGTGTTAACTCTCTGAGGCCAGATTTGAACTCAAGGCCTTTTGCCTTCAGGGCAGGTGCTCTATCCACTGTACCATCTAGCAGCCCCAAGTAAATGCCTTTCTGGTGAGAACCAGAATATGCTCCTACTGATGTACATGAAAAAGGGAAGATTATCTTGCTAGCTGGTTCTTCAAACAATAGTGTTCTCTTCTATAACTACTAAAGTATTTTGTGATGGCAGGGGATATGGTGTAGTGTGTTTGAGGAAGGAGAGTTCTTTTGTCAGGACTTGTGATTTCATCCATGTAGGAAAATCCTAATGAGAAAATTTCCTCTATTAAAGCATTATCAATGATAAAATTTACTTTTTTTTAGCTAACTGACTTAGATGTTTATCAAAGGTCACATAGTTATTATGTGTCAGAAGTGGGACTTATTCCTTTTTGTAGCATTTCTTTTATCCATTATATCATACTGCAGTTAAATGAATAAACATCCTTTTTTCATAGCAAATTATTACTGTCATTACCTACAACTGTGCAAGTAATGGTCATAATTGAATCTTTGAAGACAAAAGAATAACTCTAGAATAGCCAGTCCTACAATCAATCAAGAGTAAATAGTTACTATATGCAAACCACTATATATACTTAGGAATTGGTGAAGCTAGCTAGCTATCTAGATAGATGGATAGATAGATAAGATAGAAAAATTGAAATTTTTATCTTTAAAAACATATATTCCATCAGGATAGTCAAAATATGGGTATTGTAAATTTAAATTATATGCAAAGTAAATATAAGGTAATATTTAAAATTATTTTGGGCAATATGTCACTAGCAGCTACAAAAATGAAGAAAAACTGAGGCAGCCAGTTGCTGCAGTAGGTAGAGCACCAGCCCTAAAGTCAGGAGGACCTGAGTTCAAATCACACGTCCTGACTGTGTGACCCTGAGTAACTTAACACCAGTTGCCTCAACAGCAACAAAAAAATGAAGAAAAACTTAGCTTTGACAAGTTTAGGCTACCATGCCAAGAGATGGAAATGATTATCTTTTTCTCTTCCTGAAGATAATTCCCTTCCAGAATTCACTTCTTGGAATGATTCAACTTACAAGATTGCCCATCTTATTTTACACAACAACATACTTTTTTATTTATGGAATAAAATAAGCATTTCTGAAACATAACATAATAAAAAGATAATTGCACATGAAACCACAAATTCATCATGTACAAATTGCGACTACTTTTAAATATATAATAAATATATCATGCAATTTTCTTTTTTTCTTCTTCCTTACCCACTATAGAAGGATGTCTAATTTTATCTACTGGCTACCATTAGACAAAAATGGATATGTAGAGACATAAAACACACAAACACACATAATGTGTGTGAGTGTGTGTGTATAGAGAGAGATGTTATACATAACTCTGTAAGTTCTTTTTATGAATTCAGAGAATATTTTTCTTCATATGTCCTTTGTATTTAATTTGGATATTTATAATAATCAAAATGACTTAGTCATCAAAGACATTCTTTAAACAATATTATTATATACAATTGTCTCTTGCTTCTATTCATTTCACTCTTCATTATTTTGTGCTAGTTTTTCCATGCTTTTTTGAGATCACTGAGCTCATCATTTCTTATAGCAAAGTAATATTCCATCATCAGTGATCAAAGGATATGAATATATACAAGTATGAGTTACATCAATCATTTCCTTCTTCAAATGTAATAAAAGAAGCATGGTATTAAGTTTTGGCAAAAACCTTTTCAACATCTATAATAATAAAAATATATATATTTTTAAATTATTTATGCAATTACCCTGATTTATTAAGTTTATACTTTTATTTTTGTTGAACCAATCCTATATTCTGGTATAAATCCAAATTGTTCATAGTCCATAATATTTCTAATATGTTATTGTAGGCCAAGTGCAAATATATTTAAATTTTTGTATCAATGTTTATTAGGGATCTTGGTTTATAATTTTCAGTTTTCTGCTTTGTCTCTATAGTTTAGATATTGATACCATATTTTTATCATTGAAAGACATCAAAAAGGTAACCTTTTTTCTTATTTTTCCAAAAAAAAAAATTCTATGAAAAAACCTCTTCAATTGTCAGATTCTAGAGCTTTTCTCTATGAGATCATCTCCATCTGCTCTGTATATATCTTTTTGATTCTTGGTCATTTCATATGTATTTCCCCCATTATGATGTGAGCTTCTTCAGCACAGTATCATTGTTTGTGTGTTTGATTTGTTTTGCTTTATTTGGTCTTTTCTTTTTGCTTTTATTTTTTTTTCTACCTTTTTTTTTTGTATCCCTAACACTTAACACAGTGTCTGACAGAAAATCCTTAAGAAATTCTTGCTGAAAAAGTTCAAGAATATCAAGGGGACTTTTTTGATACATGGCCTAGCTATATCAAATCTCAAACTATATTATAAAGTAGCAATCATCAAAACTATCTGCTATTTGTTAAGAAATATATTGGATTAGTGGAATAGATTAGGTAGGCAAGGTACAGTAGTAAATGACCATAGTGAGCTAATGTTAGATAAACTCAAAGACTTCAGCTTTTTGGATAAGAAGTCACTATTTGATAAAGAAAAAAAACTTGGAAAAAACTGGAAAATAGTATGGCAGAAACTAGGTATAGATAGATAGAGATACATATATATCACCACATAACAAGATAAGGTCAAGAAAATTAGGAAATCAAGGAATAATTTTCCTGTCAGATCTGTGGAAAAGGGAAGAATATTTGGTCAAACATGGTCTTATGAGAATCTTGTGAGATTCAAAAATGAATAGTTTGGCTTATAAGTACAAAAGGGTTTGCAAAAACAAAATCAATACACCAAGATTAGAAGGAAAGCAGAAAGCTGGGAAACACTGTTTATAGCAAGTATCTCTGATAAATTCCTCATTTCTCAAATATATAGAGAATTTAGTAAAGTTTATAAGAATACAAGTTATTATTCAATCAATAAATGATCAAAGATAGGAACAAGCAGTCTTCAGGTGAAAAAAATCAAAGCTATCTTTAGCCATGTAGGGGGAAAAAATGCTTTAAATCACTTTTGATTAGAGAAATGCAAATTTAAAAAAAAATTTGAGCTATCACCTCAAACCTATCAGATTGACTAATATGACATAAAGGAAAATGATAAATATTGGAGAAGATGTGGGGAAATTAAAACACTGATATATTGTTGATGAAATGTTGAAATGATCCAATCATTCTCAAAAGCAATTTAGAATCGTGTCCAAAGAGCAATCAAATTATGCATATTCTTTGATCCAGCAAGACCATTACTAGGTCTTATATCCTAAAGACATGATAAAAAGGGAAAAGGACCCACATGTACCAAAAAAAATGGTTTTAAATGATATCCACATCTAGAGAAAGAACTGGTGTGATCTGAATGCAGATATTTTCACTTTCTTTTTTTTTCTCTTCTGGTTTGTTTCTTCTTTCATGACCTGACTAAGATGGGAAAATGTGTGACATGATTTTACATATATAATCTAAAATAAATTGCTTACCATTTTAAAGAGGGGTTACAGAAGGAAGAAAAATTTGAAATTCATTTTTTTCCAATAAATGCTAAAAGATTATATTTAATTTGGAAAATGCTATTAAAATAAAAATAAATAAAATAAAATGAATTAGAGGCGAAAAAACACATGCTTTTTATTGGCTACTTGGTTAACTATAGGGAAGAAAACAAGGTCAAAATATGGGATAAATTTGGGAAAGCAGAGATAAACAAAATGCCAAAAGCAATATGTTTAGTAGATATGACATACAGGAAGATATGGAAAGAAGAGAAAATTTAGGTTAATAGAGAAAATTCAAATATCTAGATCAGTGAAATATCTGTGGTCAATACCTAAGGCTGAGTGAAATTGTACTTTTAGAAGGTGAGGATGATAAATTGCAAAATTATGGTATTTGATGGGATATCAATATACATAATGAATGATCTAACTGTAAAAACAAAAAACTGAGCTAAAGAGGAAAACTATGAGGTACACAGACCCATAGCATGATGACTAGGTTATACAATAATAAATATCAGGTTCTTGCTAGGGTATGGGACCCTGTTGACAGGGAGTATAGAGGCCACTTTGACCTGTGGTGCACAATAAGATTTCTGCCACATTGCAGATAAGTCCTTGTTGAACAAAGAACACTGGTACATGGCATGAGAATGGGTTGAGCCTGAGGGTCACAGCTAGTTGCTCATGAGCAGTGAGTCCTTGACAGGGCCTCTCTTGCCTGTAAGTAGGTTGCTAAATTGCTGGATTGGCTCTCCTCCCATTGGCAGATGCCATGAATATGCAGTGCCCACAAGTTGCTTCTCTGAATGATGACTGGGGACTCTACTGTTCAGGTGCTGATCACATTTGCAAAAATGTGTATCAACAAGGTTATGCGGCATAATAAATTGGAGCTCTTTTCACACCCTATAAATCTCCTGTCTCATTCATCTCTCCTCTGAGATCAAAGGGCTCATATACTTTGAGCTCTTAAGATGGCCACAGCAATTGGCTCCCAGAGACAGGGACTTGAAAGGGTGCCAAAGCGACTACTTCATGGTCAAGCACTGCTATGTGGTCAAGACAGCCTCTAAGAGGACTACAGAGGCTGACCCTACCAAACTGCACTGTTTCCAGACCAGGCAGAGTGTGGCAGAGATGATTAAGTAACCCAATGGGGCAGAAAGTAGGCACCCTTTTCCCTTCAGACAGGGAAGCATATGTCAAGACTGTATATAAATGTATAAGAGAGCAAGGATACATAATTCAATTAGTAGACATTAGAAAATTCCTGGACATTACTTAAAAAGTTTCTCCGTGGTTACCTAAGGAATGCTGTTACAATTGTGAGAGATGGATTGTTTTTGGTGAACATCTCACTAGTTATAATAAGCAATGCCCAGAAGAAATATAAAAAAGCCATTTTAAACAAAGTCTGAGATCAGACCAGAAAAAGAGATCAAAAAATTTGTGGTGGGAGCACAGACAGACATGTCACTTAAAGTAGCTGTCCCTCTCCTGAGCCTGAGGAGGACAATAATGAATGGCCTCCCCCTCCTTCATCACCATTGGCCTCACCTTACTTTTGTGTTTATTTGGACCTACAGCCTTTTAAAGATTCTCCTAATAAAATCTGGATAGCATAATTTTTAGAATAGACTCAGTTGACTGCTACTCAAGTTGCTCCAGGAGCAAACATGAATTTATAATTTGAGCAACTTAGTGGCAGGAGTAGCAGGCAGTAAGAAGGCTTTGATGTCTGCTAAACTGGTAAATTGGCAAAAAGACGGAAAGACAGAAATTATTTTTCCTTTAATAATAGATAGCTTACATTTTGGGGATGTAATTTTAGGAAAGGTCACTGCTGCTGTGGCTTCCACCATTCGAAAAATGACTTGGACTACCAACACACCAGTATGGGTGGAGCAATGGTCCCTAAATAAAGAAAAAACAGCTGCTCTACCTTAATTAGCAGAAGAACAATTAGAGTTAGGACACATTGAGGAAATGAACAGCCCATGGAACTCTCCTCTATTTGTTATAAAGAAAAAATCTGGTAAATGTAAAATGTTAACACATTTTTTAAATTTTATTTTATTTGCATAACATATGTGTGGGTAATTCTTCAACACTAACCCTTACATAGCTTTCTGTTACAAATTTTCCCCCCCAACTCCCCACCCCTCCCCTAGATGGCAGGATATCCACTACTTGTTAATTATGTTAAAATATTAGCAAGTAGAATATATATATATATACATATTTCCAAACTTATCATTGTTGTGCAAG
>JAJPUD010014014.1:0-31410 GCA_023553655.1 Myrmecobius fasciatus | reverse complement strand
ATCGTGAATCCATTTCGATCTTCTCTTGGTATATGGTGTTAGGTGTAGGTCAATGCCTAGTTTCTTCCATACTAGTTTCTAATTTTCTTAGCAGTTTTTGTCAAATAATGAGTTCTTATCCCAAAAGCTGGGTTCTTTGGGTTTGTCAAACATCAGATTACTATAGTCATTGAATATTTTGTCCTGTGAACCTATAAGGGAAAACTTTAACAAAATAAAAACAAATATATATACATCTATCTATCTATCTATCTATCTATCTATCTATCTATCTATCTAGATGAGTGTGTGTGTGTATGCATGTGTGTGTGTGTAGGTAGAGTCAATTTGTGGTTTTCTCAATCATTATATTGTAGGTCTCCATTTTTATTTGACCTGGACACCACTAATCTTTATTATTAAAGGCATTATCCTTCAAGGTTGTATAAGCATTAGTTCTCATATCTCTTCAGTCCTGTCAATATATTCTTGATTAGAAGGCTAGAGGATGTAGTAAAGATTTCTTCTCAAAGCTCCATTTAAAGAGCACTCTCAGATCAACTAGATTTTACCATGGCCCCAAATGTGGGTTCTTTTTCTTTATTAGATTTTGAGCTCCTCAAGGTTAGGATTTTTTTTTTCTTATTTTTATCTCCAACACTTAACCAGTGTTTAGGACATAGTAAGTCATTAATAAATGTTTATTGATTTACAATAATTTAAGACCATAGTATTTGCTGCTTTCTTTTTTTTCTTTTTTAAAATATTTTTCTTCTGAACTTAGTTCAATAATTTCTACTATTATTTTTTTATTCTACATTATACCTTGGGAGATATATGCAAACAGTCTTCTTCCTTGCACATTATTTTCATTTAAAGCAAATACATGGTTTACTTCCATTGTTTGATATATTTCATCCCCCATTGGAATCTTATCATTCCTATATTAATGGCAATGCTGTAAAATCCAAATCAGATACTGCCTTCTTAGCCAGCTGTGTAATGTATGAACTATATTTTCCTGCTTTCACTTTGTTTTATAGAAAATGATTAGGGGTAGCTAGGTGGCGCAGTGGATAGAGCACCAGGCCTGAAGTCAAGAGGACCTGAGTTCAAATCTGGTCTCAGACACGTAACAGCTGTGTGACCCTGTGCAAGTCACTTAACCCCAATTGCCTCAGCAAAAAAAGAAAATGATTAGAAAAAACAAAACAAATTCACAGCCTATTTTCTATGGTCTTCAGTTTTTTGGCTCAGATTGTGTCATTTTTATTATTTTGATAAGTTTGGGAGGATTCTCTATTATGTCTTTAATAAATGCTTTGGGAAATAATAAATCTCTCCCTCTCAAGCCAACAAGTAGCTGCATTAATAGCTCTAAACTGAGAATCATAAAATACTATCTTTCCATTCTTTCTATTACCCATACTAAATAATCTCTCAGCTCATAATATATTTGGTTCTACTATATAACATTTTGGAAGACAAGCAGCTAATTTCTTCTCAGGTCACATAGTTCCATCTGCTTCAGGAAGAACCTCAGGTCTGTCTGTCTGTCTGTCTGTCTCTGTCTCTTTCTTTATCTTTCTGTCCCTATGTCTCTGTCCCTGTCTCTCTGTCTTTCTCTATTTCTCTGTCTCTTTTTCTTTATGTCTCCTCCTCCTCCTTCTTCTCCTTCTTCTTCTTCTGCATTAATTTTTCTCACCAATAAACCCAGACAATCAGTTTGCTTTATTTTTTAGTTGTTTTACATATTTTAACCCTCTCTTGAAAACAACAGAATCTTCTCTTTTTTTCCCTCAGGTGTCTTCATTTTCAGATCTTTACTCTTTCATCCTCTTTAAACTTCTTAATCCTGATCCTCTTCCTTCTTAAAACTTTCTACACAGAAACTAGGAGAATGATGAATTTCAAGACTTGGTTGTTGCTCATCTTCAGTTTTTCCTCATTATCTCTCAGATATCTCTTCATATCAACTGCTGATCTGTTTCATTATTCTACACTTCTTTTAAATACATTTTTTCTATTCAGCTCAAGTATTTTTTTCTTCCTCCTTCTTTCATTATCCCTAACCATCTCTCACAAAATTAGAAGACTTTTGAGTGATTTAAGCAAATAGTTTTGTTGAATACTATCTAACAGGGACACATAAATAAACAACATAAAAAGCAAATACATGATGAGAAAAGGTTGGATGTGGTGAATTGGTACAGGATTAGAGTTGAAAAGTAAATGAAATGAAGGAAGACTTCAAGGAATATATAAACTTTGAAATGAGTTTTGGAATTTTGAATGATAGATCCCTCTCCACCACTACTTCCCAATAAGAGATGTCTGATACATGAATATTTTTGGAACTTTTTGTTGATCTTATGCTCCCGGGAAGTAAAAATTATGACCCCAAACTCCATTTAAATATGACTTGATATTTCTAGAGTTAGCAAGCTAAACCTAGGTCCTAGGCAAACAACATTCATGTTAAAGGCTCTCATATTTATTTCATTCTTTTGCAATTCAAATTTTCCCTATATAAGGAGAAAAGAGAAAAACAACAAATTCATGAAGAACTATGACTCTTCATTCCACATTTCATTGCAGTTAATGATGGAATAACCATAATATCCTGGAAATACTGAAGGTCTCCTGATGTGGTCAAATTGCTTGACAGAAATGTTCTTGTCATCTCTTTGCTTTACAATATCCAAGTGATTGCAATACAAATTGGGCAATAGGGAAGAGGGAGCAGTGGGGCAAGTGAATACTTTCATATGTATGGGAAAGATGCTTTAGCTACTGTTGATCCTAATCTGTGCACTGTGATCTTTTAATCCTGAAATCATGAATATACCTTTATAAGATGGAAAGGGAACTTGCCAACATAGTCCTCACACATAATGCATGCAGCTCAGCTTTTGATCTCAGCACCTATTTTAGTTGGCTAAAAGGAATCTGGGCTTTGAGACACATTTCCATGGCTTATTATATCTTATCTTTGTTCTTCTGTAACAGAAGAAGCAAGTGTTGAACAAAATGTTTCTTTTTGATATCCACAAAGAGTACAGAGTACAACATTGCCTGCCTTTACATCATCCCCCGCACCTAAGGAGAGAAAAGAGACATGTCTTCTTCCTTTTGGATTTTTTATAGTGAGCTTTGTATGTGGGAGGCTATGAAGAGTGAGAAAACATTCAAAACTATAAAGAAGGTATTATTTTATTATAGTTCCTGGGGCTTGACATCTTATTATAATTCATTTTTCATGTAAATGGGCTTTAAGAAGATTAAGCTCACTGTTATAATTGTTATTCATTCAGACATCAAAAGAATTTTGCTACACTAGTAATGTCCAAAAACAAAAATAAATTTTACTTCCTTTTCATTCTTACATTTGAAATAATCTAATCTTATTACAATTTAAAGGTTTTATCATACTTGCTCATCTAACAATGTATATTTAGTACATAAGATTAAGGGAATCAGCTTCATACACTAGAAGTATAGGATTTAACAGCCTGATAAGACCTCGAAACTTCAGGTGATCTAGATTGCCTTAGAAAATGAAAATACGCTGAATATTTTTTCCTCCTTACTCAGAGAAAAAAAAATACTAAGTACTTTTTGGTCTCTGTAAAAAAAGAGAGTGTTTGCTTTCTATTTTCCTCTCAAAAATGTGACAGCCTTGAATGATTTATGCTCAAAACAATCTTTGGTTTGGTGAGACTACACAATATGTGCTGCTGTTCAATAATTTTCCACTTGTGTTCAACTTATTTGAGACCCATTTTGAAGTTTTCTTGGCAAAGATATTGGAATTATTTGCCATTTCCTTCTCTAGTTAATTTTTACAGGTAAGGAAAATGAGGCAAAGGTTAAGTGACTTGTTCAGGGTCACAGAGATAGCAAATGTTATGTCAGAACTGAACTCAGGTCTTTCTGATTCTAGACTTTATTCTTTGCACTCCCTAGCTGCCCAATGGCATCACTGTCTTGCTTCAATCCTATCATCAATAGGCTATATATCATTGGAATAATTATTTTAGCTTGGCCTTTCACACTCAGATGCATGACCACACCAGATGGATAGCCATCTCCACATACACTATGCTAGTGACTCTTGGGTGGAGATGGAAAGCCTCCTCTTCTCCCTCCCCGCCCACCCAGGTATTTTTTGAAGTGACTTTATCAATGATGCATACATAGTACATTAAGGAAGTCCCAAGATGTCTAAGGTGTTCTGTTTCCAAAACACATGTGACACAAATGGAGGCTATGTGCATATTTAGGGTGTACACTGGTGGCCAATAGAACACTACAGCAGCAACTTCAGCCTCTATAAGCTATTGTGCATTAAGAATATGTTATTAATTACCTAATAATGGAGGTGAGATTATTTAACAGGAGGTATTATTTTCAGGTTACCAAACAAATGATTTCATGAGAATCTTTCTGATGTGCATGCCTTTCCTTCTTCCTTCCATAGATATATGGAGGAAGGAAAATAGTAATTTCTCTAGCCAGCTGAGCTTGATATGAGGATCTATTGATTTATATCTTTTTCTCTCAGTATCCATGTTTTCCTCCATTCACTCATACCACACTCCCCTTCCTTCTTTTCCCCAGCACAGACCAAGCTGCAAAAGTCAGTGGTGAATAAAGAAGTGTGTGTGTGTGTGTGTGTGTGTGTGTGTGTGTGTGTGTGTGTGTAATTAAATTCAGACTTCCATTTGGGCAAGTCAGGTCAAACTTCTCTGTAAATAGTGTCTTTTTCAGGAACTTATCATCAAAAACACCTTATCTCCTATCCCATCAAATGTGTATTCCTAAATGAGTGGGAAAGGGATGAATTAGACTTTTTTCAGACCAGATAATGAATCTAAAGTAGGAGATGAGGAAATATGGTGAAAAATGATTCAAAATTAATGAAAAACTGGAGAAAACATTCTCTCTGCCCCACTGCACACTTAGATTTTCCCTTTTCAATCATATATACACACACATAGAATATACTCAAGTCAATTCACTATTGCCACACTAAGTACGCAAAAAAAATTGCCAAACCTCCTCACCCAAATATATTCTAGAGATCTGATCTCACTTAACTTCAAAGTTTTATGTTCATCTGGTTCCCCTAATCCAAGATTCACTCAAGGACCATGAAAATTAATGAAGATCAGTGTAAGGAACAGTACTATTCAATAAATATGGAGTTTTCAAAAATTGCCCATTCCTGGTCATCAATGTGATATGAGGGTAGCAGTCTCCCGTTAGCACAAAGGAGAGGTATAAGTAGCTGTAGCCAAAACCTGACAGGTAAATTCTTAAAACCTGGTGGGCATGGAGCTCCCAGTTCCTCTGTCATGAATTTCTGTTCTCAGTACCCAATCCTCCCTCCAAAAAAAAAAATTGATCATTGATAGGTAATGACACTCAAGGACAAGAGAAGAGGAAATGGCAATCTCTCTCCTGAGCTCTTCTCACATTACCAACTACCTTTCAGAAATCTCAAATTAGTTATCCCATATACATTTCAAACTCATGTTTGAAACAGAAACATGTTATCTTTTCTCAGAAACTTTTCTGTTTTCCTAAGTTTCCTATTATTTTCGAGGATTTCATCATCTCCCCAGTTACTCAAGCTCACAAGTGCCATTCTTTACTCCTCTCTCATATTCACTCCACATATCCCATTTATTGACAAATCTTGTCATGTATGTATATATGTATATATGCACATATATACACATACATGTATGTATACATATAAATACACATATATAAATGTATGCATTGATATGCATATGGGTATACATACCCATATATACATTTATAAGCCCTTATCCCATTCACACAATTACTACCTGTTGCTAATCTTGTCACTTCATATTTACTATAATAGCTTACTGTGAATGCACTTTAGCTGCCATTCAGCTGCCAAAGGCAACTTGCTAAAATATAGATCTGACTATTGCTCACTTCACCCAATAAATTCCAATTGTTCCTAATTATTTCCAGGATCAAATGCATTCTTTTTGCATCCCCTGTTTGACTTTTAAAGTCATTTGCAATTGACCTCTTTTTTACCTTTTCATTGTTCTCAGACTTCATTCTTTCAACTACTCTATAACCTAGCCTCACTTGACCTTCTTCCTATTCTTTATATATAACATAATATTCTGTCTCTACATTTTCACTGACTGACTCACTTATCTGAAAGGTTTTCCCTCTTCATCTCCATCTTGCTGTTGTGTGTTCTTGCTCTGACTCATGAAGTAAGGGAAGGCTGGAAGGTCACCTGCCTCACTTTCCCCTTTAGAGCCATCTGACTCCAGTGGCAAGATATAAACATCTCCACTTTATGTGTTTAATCAAAACTCAACTCAAATCATCTTATGCAAGAGGTCTTTCTAGGTCCCTCCCCCTTGCCTCCAGAATTAATTTTCATCACTCCTGTATATAGTATATTTACATAGTACTTCATATGTTAACAAACCTTGATACATTGTAAGCTCTTTGAGGACAATTTTGATTTTTCTTTCTTTGTATTCCCAGTGCTGTGTAAAAGAGTAGTACTTACTAAGTGCTTAAGAAAGGGTTGTTCATTGATTGAATGAGCAACCTGCAGTTCTGCCAAGATTCCATCATTTTAAAGGGTCTCTTTCTTTGTTTCTCTTTCTTAGGATCTTTAAGGAATCCATCTATTACAGTGTGCTATTATAAAAACATGAAGTCTATATAGATTATGACCGCTTCCTGTAGAGGACAATAGATACCTGCCAGTAGGGACTATTTCATTAATTGCATTTGTATACCCAGGGATTTGCACAATGTATGCAGTTTGCATATGAGAACTATATGTTTGATTGATGGGTTCCTGACTCCAAGTCTAGTTCCCTAGTTACTCCACTATTCAACTTCTTTCTTTTTGGCTTCTGAAGTTGTTTATAATAGCTTCAAATGCCCAATTTTCAATATTGGTGGTGTTTTTACTCATACACAAATACATTTTTGATTTTGGTAGATGCCTTATCTTCTTACTTTTGTTTCCAGTAGCTGGCCAAGCTTAATCACTAAAATATCTATAAATATTGAAAATTACTCATGAGTTATATGGTCTAGATCATACTTTAAGACCTTTCCATTGGAAATTACCATAACAACAGTATAAGCTTTTTTTTTTTCATTTTGGGGAGATTAGAGCATCCATAAACCCCACTGTACTTTTTTTTTCATGAACAAGTTCAGAAAATTTAATGACTGTCGATGTTGAGGCAGATTCAAAAACATAAAATGGGATTGAGTTGACAAAGGAAAAAAAAATAATACCTTAGGTCATAGTCACAGTAACTACCACTACTGGAATCTAGAACAAGGATCTTAAACTTTTTGGACCATTGGACACAACTCTTTACTCTTCTGATGCACACATACACACACACACACACAAATGGACATTTTTAGAAGCAATGATTTAAAATAGTTTTGGAAATCAATGTACTTAACATTGAGAATTTGAATTAATTTATTTTTACACATGACTGTCGTCCTCTTCATTACTCATGGAGTAAACAGTTATTCTGTTTACTCCATGTAATTAGGCTAAGAATAGCAATAGTTTGCCTTAGAATGAATGTGTCCTGAGAGAGGGCAATCTTAGGGACTAAGTCCTGAGGCTTGGAAGAAGGAAGAAAAAGAAAGAGTAAAAAAAGAATTAGAGCCTTAAACTTCAAGTGAGTTGATACTAGCATTGATTTAAACTAGTTTTTTTTTATTACTTTGTTTTGTATTATTACATAATCCAGAAATCACTTTAATTTGAAAGAAATTAAAAGATCACAATTGGTTGTAGAAAAAGAAAAGAATGGAAATAAGTTACATTATTATTAGCCATTGACATCTGTCAGACCTAATGTAATTTACCATGTAAAGGAGATAAGTGGTGAAGTGACTTGGATTCAGAAAAAGTTGAGTTCAAAACCTACTTTGGATACTATTCTTGTCCATAATATAACCCTGAATGAGTTACTTTAATTTGACTTCAGTTTCCTCATCTATAAAATGAGGAGGAAGGACTCAGTGTCTAATAAGGTCCCTTCCAACTGTAAATCTATGCTCCTGGAACCAATGAAGTAAAGGAGTGATTTTAAATGAGCCTACCCAAATGACAAAGGTAACTGAGATCCATTTCATTCTGTTTCCAGTTCTGATCATTTTAGGTCTACTACTTCAAAACACAGCAATACATATTGAATCAGCTTACTAGTCATAATCTTCTGCTCAAATCATCCATAATACAAAATATAAAATGTCAGAAATGGCTACTCAGTGGTCCTTGGTTTCAAGGCAAGATTCGTATAAATTCCTTTGATATGACTGAGTCATTTAAACAATTTCAGTCTGATAAAATATAAGTTCACTATGATGTATATTATCACTATAATATTTCAGATTTCAATGTAATAAACTAAACCCAGAGCATTAATAATCAAATCACACACATGAACACACACACACATATCCAATTCTACTAAAAATTAATCGTTAAGCCCAGGATGTTGGAACAGATTTCTTTAAATTCCTCTTGCATATCACTTAAATTACACATCATACTTTCTAAATTCACTAAAAATGCTAATATGATCTATGAGTCTTTGTTCAATGAACCCAAGCTATTCCAGATTTTCAGAATGCACAGTTATCCAGTAAGCCAGCTTCAAATAAAGCTTAGCTTTATTTATTAAATAGGATATTTTAAATAACACATATACACACACCTCTCACTATATACAATTATAAAAATACATAGCAATTTAGATTTACAAAATTCAATGAATAGAATATCCAAATAATCTGAGCCAGAACTTTTCCTTTTATTTCTACAATTTTGAGGTAAGAGGTCATCTCTGTAAAAAAGCTAGTTTTCATTATATTCTTTCATCTATTCTCTGCACTTTTACCCTAAAGTTCAGTGAAGTTCAATCCTCATTAATTTGGGATTAGTGATGTGTATTCTGAAACAAAATGTTTGCTAATCCTTCAAAGCAATCTCTTACAAATTCTATTTAGTTTCCACTAGTCTTGACATTCATTTTTCTGTTTAGACATATAAAAAGAACTTTATTTCAATATATCAATGAAGTCACAAGAGGGAGATTTTTCCCAGACAAGATGGGATAGTGAAGTTTCTCAAATGATATCTGATAAAGATTGTTGAAAGAGGTGAAAATATTTAGCCTGAAGATGACATAACTTGGGGAGTGAAAAAAAACACATAGTTATCTTTAGATAATTAGTGCACTATATTATGCTGGAAGAGATTAAACATTGCATGTGGTTTCCTTCAGTAGAACAAAAATTGGGAATTATAAGCCAAAGGGAAGTAGATTTTGTTAAGATAAATCTTAATAGAGTCTTTTAGATGAGCTGAAAAATGAAATAATGAATTTCATGTCATTGGAGCTTTTAAAGCAAAATCTAAATGGCCTCCTAACATTGATACAAGAAAGGATTCAGACACTGGGTGACCTTAAAGTTCTATTCTATATGCCTTATCATTTGAATTGATGAGTCCATTTTATCTAGAACTTCCATAAGCATTATTCACTTGTTCTGTGAACTTAATATAATACCTCAAAAAGAATATCTCATTTCTAAAATTATTTTTTAAAGATAGAAGCTGATGTTAGGGCAGTAAAGTCTCATGGGCAGAATGGGATAGAAAATCATGTTTATGAAATGACTTAGACATCATAGTTATGACAGCTCAAGTTGTGATTTTCTTTCTGCTAGTGTTTTGAAAAGCAGGTAAGTTTAGTGGGAGAGCAGAGAATCTGAAAGATTTAGAATATAACTTAATTTATATACAACCTGAATAGATTAAACAGTTGAATAAATCAGACTGAACAAAACACAAGAAAGAATATTGTTGATAATAATCTTATGTTGGCAAGGAAATGGGACAGATAATATAAGAAGCCTCATCTCTTTTAACTCTAATCTTTGGGATTCCATGATTTGCTATCTATTTTAGTCCAATAGTCCAAGGAAGATGAATAAAATAATCTTTCTGCCTTAGCCTTGTAATTCATTGTTGAAAACTCATAATGCACATTTAAAAACTTAGAGTAAAATATTCCTTTAATATTTTACTTTAATATTACTGAATTACCACTCTTTCAATGGTTGACTCTGTTTCCATTTTCCCTCATATTTCAGAAGAAAGAAAGAGAAAGCAAACAGATTTTGGATTGATTTGCATTGGGGGCAGATGGATGTACTTGGAAGACATTTTAAAATGTATATTCTGAACATCTGTTTAAAAAAAAAGAAATTCTAGCTCTTGCTTGACTTCAAGCTCCTTGAGGTCAGAGACCATGACTTTTTTTTTCTTTTTGCTGAGGCAATTGAGGTTAAGTGACTTGCCCAGGATCACACAGCTAGGGAATGTTAAGTGTCTGAAACCAGATTTGAACTCAGGTCCTCCTGACTTCAGGGTTGGTGCTCTATCCACTGTGCCACCTAGCTGCCCCTAGACCATGACTTTTTTGAAAGATTCTATACAGTTAAATATAATATGCAGCTTGAGCAATTGCTTAATTAATTATGTTTACTGATAAATCAAGATCAACTCTAAGGAGTTTAGGGAAAAAAAAAAAAAACAACACTACAATATTGCAATGTACATTTTCCACCATTCCCAGCAGTTTTGTACAGGTATAGCAAAATGCAATTAAAAATAAAACAAAACAAATAACAACAATGAGAACACCCCCCCCAAAAAAAGAAAGAAAAAGAAATTAACAAAAACAAAAACAAAACAAAATATAATGATTAAAGAGACTACGTAGAAAGCATTTGTCTAGTTCTCATTAGTCTGTCTTAGTGACAAAAGGCAAGCATGCCTCATTTTGTATATATGGTATGTGACTTATGGGATTTTTTTAAGAAGCAGTTTTATAAGATATTTTTTTTTCTCCACTGTATGGCCAGTGAACTAGTCAAAGAAGAGAGTGAGGATCCAAAACTCATCAGCATAGTATAAAATTTAAGAAGATATAAATATTAAGATTATATTATAATATGATATTACATGACATATGATATAATGTATAACACAATAATAGTATATTATATGTAACATAAGATAACACCTTCCTTGTACTGTTGGAATAAAATATATAGCAAATCATAAAATCACAAATATTAGAGATGAAATAGATGAGATCTCTTAATAATATCTGACCCATTCTCTTATCAGCAAAAAATTATTATCAACAATATACTTTCTTGTGTTTTTAATCCAATTTATTCATCTGTTTGATCTATTCAGGTTGTATATATATCAAATCATATCCTAAACTTGTTATACTTTTTGTTCCCCTACTAACCTTACCTGCTTTTCAAAACACTGGCAGGAGGAAATTCACAACTTGAGCTGTCATAACTATGATGTATAAGTCATTTCATGATAAGACATGACATGGTATGATATGATATAATATATAATGTAACATAACATATAATACAATATACTATAGTATAGTACAATATAATACAAATAAAAGAAGCCCTAAATACAAAGTCCCCCTCGCATATTTCTTATATGATCCTGGGTAAATCACTTAACCACTTGCCTCTGTTTCCTCAATCATATAATTAAGGAGCTAATTTAGCAAACTCAGAGATCCCTTCTGGCTCTAAATCTATGATTATGTGATCTGGGTTTGGGAAAGTATCCAAAAGAATTATATTTTAGGGAAGGTCCTTTGTCAAGGGAGCTGTTGTCAAGGGAGAGTTTTTTTTTTTTTTAATTTCAGGAAAATCTCATGGAATTTTTGTTTAAACATTTGATAATAGGTTCAAAAATTCCATCTTAAATCCTGGATGGTGTTTATAGAAGATAATTTATTTTCTTATTCTGTGGAAAATAAAACTCTGCTTAGCTGATGACTTAGCCAGTGTAGAACCATACCTATGCATGACTCACAACATATATTAAGTCCTTATTCTGGGTATTGCTTACTACCATGTAATAACACTCTTATGAAATACTAAGATAAGCAATGATAAGTTTGAATTTGTGAAGGTTTTTATATTTTATCTAAAAGTTTTTCCACATATTATTTCATCTGACTTCCATAACTATCATGTAAGAGATAAATAAGATATTAATAGTCATTTTATTTATTTGTTTGCTTGTTTGTTTTAGATATGAAAAAAAAAACAAAGATAATACACTTTCAGTTAAAGGAGCTTTCATAGAAGCTTGAACTTTTATTTAAAATTTTGCTTTCAGAATTTAAAAACATAACCTGCCAAAAAAGTATCATTTATCTGCAAATACTATGGACTGAAGATAATATCCTAGGGATCAGAATCTCTCCAAACTGAGCAAGAACAAAAAGCATAACAACTATGATCAAAATAATAGTTAGAATTTTTTGAACTTTGAACTTCATAAAACATTCTACTTACATTATCTTATTAAACCTTTTAGAAAAATCATTTGAAGTAGACATTAAAATAGTATTTTCTCTCATTTTCAGATGAGAAAACTAAGTGTCAGAGAGGTTAAATGATTTGCCCATAGTTATATGGCTCTTAAATATCAAAGGTGGCGCTCAAACACAGATCTATCTTGACTATAAATCCAACATTTTGTTCAATGGACCAAAAGTGACCACTTATCATCATGGGTTCAAGGCCAAATGTTGGTGGGGAGTTCAAAAACCACTTATCATACCTTTATTTCACAGATGAGGAAACTCATAAACAAGAAGTTAAGTAACTTGTCCTAAATCACATGGTTTTAAATGTATTGGATTGATACTCTGCTCCTCTGACTCTAGAGCAAAACTGGCCAAAGTAGCAAAATAAATTACAGTATTTAATAAGAAGGAAACATCTGGTTATCCTTAGGAAGAATCCATTGGGATAAAGGTGAAATAGATAATAATGACTGATGCTAAAATAAAGTATATTGGAGTATAAAGGGAAAAAAAAACACTACCAATGGTATCCACCATGTGATTTGAGAGTTTAAAGACCCCTTCCTGTTCCCAAATGTTTTCATCTTCAGGATATTATGGCTTAAGCCCTAGGTCTAGAGTCAATTGACAGGTTCTAATACTAGTTTGATTAATAACTGTGTTCCCATGTAGGTTTTAATATTTTTCTAATCTGTAAAATGAGATAGCCAAGCTAAATTATCTTCAAGTTTCCTTCCAGTTCTAATAATCTGTGATTCCATGGCCCTCTACCTCTTTCTCTTCCTCTTTAGAGAAAATTCAGATTTTAGGAAACTATTTCTTTCCACCATCTTCTGAAAAACTTTTATTACCACAAGCCTTACATGACAGAAACATGTGATAAACCAGGAGAATCCTTATCAAGAAAGGAATACCAGCTGATATCTAAGTACAGGATCTCAGAATCTACTGAAGTTTCATTATCATCATACAATTTTGTTATTTCTTTAATGTCAATATTTCATAGGCTGCAGCTTAACTTCTTTTATCATTTGCTGGCAATCAATATTTAGATCCATTTTCCACTCAACATTTTCTTTCATCCTGTCAGCACACATGCTTTTGCTGAGTCTGGTGTCCTCTCATTAAGGCTTTGGACCATCTATTGTATATCTGGTCACTTTGAAGTAAGAAGAAATGCTATCTTAGAAGACCTTAAGTTAGCATAACCCTTTGGAAAAGCACATAAAGAGACCAATGATCAATGCAGTGATTTATCTTGACAGAGAACCAATGAGGAAATATACTTACATCCACTTGGAAGAAGGTGGTGGATTGGAGTTACAGAAAGATTGTCAGATACTGCTAATGTGTTTGTTTGCTAATATGAATTAGAATTCAAGTACTTTTCAGGCTTTTGTGATCATTTCTACATATAAAGGGCAAGGAATGTATTTATGAAGGTAAGTGAATGAATAAAAAATATATTGTTACTTTGTTAATAACTTTTATTTTGGTTTATATTCCTGTTCTGTTTTTCTTTTTTTCTTATTTTTAATAAAAAGAAGAGGAATATTAAAAATAGAAAAATAATTAAAATACATAAAACAAAAAAAAAATTACAAATGAATGTTGAAAACTACCTTTACATGCATTTTGTAAAAATAAAATACTATTAGGAAAAACAAACAAAACATATTATTACTCTGAGCCAGGAAATTTGTTAAGCTCCAGGTATAAAAAATTGAAAAAGATAGACCTTGTCCTGAAGGAACTTAAATTCTACATTAATATAACATATATAGGAGAATCATGGTCAGTAAAGGATATTTTATTCTGAGAAGTCACCCAAATAATAATTAGATTTGTAGGACAATTGGGTAATGTTTCTTTTGTAAGAATGGAAATATTGGTTCGATTACTGTTTCCAAAGTAAGAAAGTAGAGGAAGGGGTGTATCAATAAGGTAAGAATTTACCCGGATTCTTAATTGATAAGAATTCTAGTAGAACTAGGCCAATCATTTTGAGAGCCAACAATATTTATTGTTTTATTTAGATTTATTCTTAGTTATTTTCTGGTCTTAGATGTATTCTTAGTTATTTTCTTCTACCAAGTCACCCAAAAGAATGGAAAATGTTTGAAGTTAAAAAAAGTAAAGACCCCTGACCTCAGAGTTGTTTGATAATGTTTAGGTAAATCAAGTGCAATGTAAAATTTAGATATTAAAATCAGAAAGAATAGAAAATGCCCACAATAAACTGGGCTAATGACTTTAAAAGAAAAATGTAAGCCCCTTTGCCAGGAAGGTTAATACAAAGAACCACACACTTGAGACTAAGAATAAGAATTCATTCCTAGTGACATTAGCTACTGACCTGACAGTGCTTCTATTCTTCCCATGAAGGTGCATTTGGGCATGGGACTGAGTATCTCTTGCTTGAAAAGGTAGGTCTCAGTAGACAAGGCTGAAGGAAGTGAGACAGATCACTAAAGGGAAAAAAATTAGTCATGCTCCTGGTGGTGGTGGTAATGGGGGAAGTAGGGAAGGGGATTCTGATTTTTTTTTTAAGGATTTTTGTTATTGTGCCAGAGCCAAAGACTTCAATTGAATCACTCAGGAAGTACAAAGAATTTCTAAAGATACATGCCTAATGGGGCTACTTCTAGCAGGACCCAGTGGAGACTATATAAAATAAAGAAGGAAGATTCTTATCTAGAAAAGATGATGTGTCCAGCAGAGACTGTAAATCCAACAGAGACTACAAGTCTGGCAAAGCCACATTGGGTTGGGAAAAGGGGTTGAGTGCTATATTAGGTGTTTAACAAAATTGCTTACAATGGAGCCATATTTGGTGAAAATTATCAGGAATCTGGCCCAATAAAACACATATCCCCTATGTGTATTGATCTATTCTTCCCTGTTTTGGCCAGATGAGCATATTTATGGAAGATTGTGTCTCAAGTTTGTTAGGGAGGTTATCTGTTGCCACTTCCATTACTATATCATTCTATTAAATAACTTTACTTTAACTTAACTATGTCAAAGATGGTGGGGAGAAGCCAGAAAGTTGCCTGGAGCAACATAATTAACAAAAAGACAGAATGAAACAATTTTTCAGTTTAGCATAACTTTGAAGGACTTCAGAAAAGGTCTGTCTCACTTGGATAAAAGGGGAGTGAGCCATTGTGGAGAGTAACCAGGCAAATCAACTGGAGGCTCCTAGCCACAGCACAGATTAGCAACCAAGGCCCCTTTGGTCAGCAGACCAGTACATAATAAGCCATCTCTGAGAGCTCTAGTCTCAACAAAAAAGGTAAATTATGGATCCAGACAACCAGGCAACACTGGGAAAAACTAGCCCAGACTACCCCAGTACAATGAGCAAGCCAACAAGCACCTGATTTTTACCAGAGAATGTTCTACCAATCTAAGTGAAGGTTTTTATCAATTCCTTTCTTTCAGATGCTCTTGGATGATTGGCAGCAAAAATAAATTCAAGATGAAGAATACAAGAAATGGTACAAGACTAGAAGGAATGGCTTGAGGACTAAAAGCTTCTTCTGGGGAAAAGAACTCATGGTTGAGAATAATCTAGACATGAAATGATTCAAGAAGCAATAGATCAGTCATGCAGAGATATACCCGACTAGGAACCAGAAAGCTTCTACAATTAACCAGTTATTGTAGGAGTATTTCTTAGTCTATGATTTCTTTCTCTGAAAATTTTTTCTGCAACCAAGGCACAGAGTATGAGCTAATACTTAAGGAAATGTTGACTTTGTCAGGAATCATGAAGTCTAGAGCTATAACTTTTTGTCCTCAGGAAGAAAAAGAGTTTGAGTTTTTTAGAGAGTATAGGGACCCTGAGAAGAAATCTCAGTCAAATCAATATGTGGCATTTCTAGTTCATGAATTCAGTGCTGCCAGGCCTTATCTCATAGTATCTGATTATTATTTTTTTTTTGTGAGCGTCTCATTTGTCTATTGACTTGTACTTTGGCATTGTACAAGATAAAGAAGATATACTGATGTACTCCTTCCAGATATGTGTCTTCTCTGAAAGATAAAAGAGTCCTATCAGCTTGCTATAGCCACAGTTCAGAAAAAAAAAAAAAAAAAAAACTAATGGAAACAATTGATAATATGATTTTCAAGTTCTTTGTCAAGATCTTCACTGAATCAAGATGGATTTCTTAGATATCAAGACTAATTACACTGGGGCTATAGCTTAAGGCAGTGCAAATGAGGAAGCTTTACTTCTGGGGCATAGTCAGAATGGACTGGTTTTGTAAAACAATCTCTGAAGCCTTAGCTGCTAGTATTACCAAGGTACTGTAGGAATGAGGTTGGAGCTAAGTCATCTTTAGGGATTCAGAATTTTAAATTTATATGGTCACTTATCTGCAGCACAAACTGGCACAACTGGGACATATAAGTGAATGATTCTTGGCTGCTAGCAATTAATCCCTACCAACTGTTGCTTTAAGATTCTGAGTCAGGGTCAGCCTTGGGCAACCCCTAATATCATATTGTGGGGCTGGAGGTTTCTAATTTCAGCAAGATAATAAAATTCTGTTTTAAAATATTGATGTTCAGGTTATACAAAAGGCAAGATACCAATGTAAAATTATTCTTAGCCAAATTTTTGAGAATTTGTACAACATATTTGTTAATGAAATAGCTTCAGAGACTGGTGGAGATTTTATAAACACAAATTTCATTACAATCATCTGCTACCTACTAGGACTTCCAGGGAAGAGGAAGAACATAATATTGGACACCCCACTAAGCAAGCAAGGAAAGGAAGAACCAATTCACCCATTGCAGAGAAACTTGCAAAGCAAAATTATATTTCTGAAGGTAAGTCATATGAGGATGGAATTGGGCTTGATACCTACCAAAGAGTCTCTTTGGGACTTCTGTTCATATAATAGGGAAAAAAATAGAACCCAGAGGAAATTCCTTCCAACCAACTATTGTAGTTTTGGAGATCACTAAAAAACAAAGGTCATCTAAAAGGCCTAGAATAGATGGAAACTCTGGATAATATACAAGTTCAGCACTGGTACTGAAAACTAAAAACCTAACTTTCTTCCCTGATGTGAAATGAAAGTGTAGAAGAAAAGTCCCAATGTCATTTAGTGATTAGATCATCTTCATAGCCTGCTCTCCCCACTCCATGTATTTTATTTAGTGAAGAGCCTGAATTCTCAAATTGAATTCATTCAAGCTCTAACTAGATTTTTAGTTCAAGAGGCTTACAGCATTTGCTTTCGCCTATAAATAGTGCCTGATTCTTTGCAAATTGAATTTGTAAAGTCATATCATATGCAAAATGTGTGTTTGTAGGTCACTTAAATTGTCTAAATACTTTTTTGGTTATTTTTATTTTGAACTACATTTCAAGGAAAACATCGGTTTCTTTTTCATTTTAGTGTCCTAAAAACCTTTTATTCAGTGGCTCACATGTTTTAGGTCCACTGAAAATTTAGCAATGGTGAGAAAACTCAAATCAGGCAAAAACATTCAGGAAGAGCTTTCTTGCATTTATTTAATTTTTTTTGGCTTTTTTTTTCTTTTAGAGATTCACACTGGGTGTTTGGAATAAATATGGCAATCAGATATCTCACAGAAATTAAAATCCATAATTAGAGGCATCTATTGTTCATGAATTATGGGTAGATTTGTTGTCATTTTTTAAAGATCTATTTTTAAAGCAAATGTGATAGCTTTGCAAGTGCTTGTTGTGAAATTGATGGCATTAAAAATAGAGGGGAAAGAAAATAAAGAAAACTGAAAAAGAACCTACTAGGAAAGAGGTAAACAGAAACTGGAGGAATTATTGATAATTTTGATTTTGGAGGTCAGTAGCTGGAAAAGATACAGTATATTCTTCAGAATCCTAACTAATCTAAGAAAGGAGTAAAAATTGTATAGATAATGCTTCACAAACCCCACTGATGATGATCATGATGATCATGATGATTTAGGGATTAATTATGGATTATTAAAATCCTTTGATTCTGTTACCTATTTTTCAGCATTTTTCTTCCTACCTTCTTCATTCCCTTCTTCCTTCCTTCTCTCCTACCCTACTTCTCTTCCTTTGCTCCTTCCTACCTTCCTTCCTTTCTTCTTTTCTTTCTTCTTTCCTTCCTTCCTTCCTTCCTTCCTTCCTTCCTTCCTTCCTTCCTTCCTTCCTTCCTTCCTTCCTTCCTTCCCAGATTAGGTTCCCAGATTTCCTGATCTTGCTAGGGTTTGAAGTGCAATAGCTACTTTTCTTCCCAATCACATTTCTGATTGCCACAAAAGTTTTGACCTACTTTCTTTCTGACCTGGGTCAGTTCAACCCTCTTTAGAAAAACTGCCACTACTAGGTTACACATAAATGCTGTGCTCAGGGATTCACTATACTGATGCCAGACTTAGTATGGATAAGAAATCCATTTTTAGTCTCACTGCAGTTCTAAACTCGTGAAATGAAGCAATTCACAACTCTGACCTCCAAAACAGGGAGTTCATTAATGACAAGGTTCAAATTTTTTTCTTAAAATGGGATCATTTAAGTAATTTATTTCCTCTTCTGTTAATCTGGGAAATTTATATTTTTGTAAATATTCATCCATTTCAGTCAGATTGTCAGACTTGCTGCCATACAGTTGGGCCAAACAACTCCTATTATTGCTTTAATTTCTTTTTCATTGGTGGTAAATTCATCCTTTACATTTTTGATGCTGGTGATTTGTTTTTTTGTTTTTCCTTTCCTTTTCTGATCAAATTAACCAAGAGTTTATCTTTTTTTTTCATAAAACCAACTCTTAGTTTTATTTATTAATTAAATATTTATCATAGTTTCTCTTTTATTAATCTATCCTTTGAGTTTCAGAATTTCTAATTCAGTATTTAATTGAGAGGTTTTTTTCTTAATTCCATGGCCAAGTCATTGACTTCCTCTTTCTCTATTTTGTTCATGTAGCTATTTAAAGATATAAAATTTACTCTGAGAACTGCTATGGCTTTATCCCATAGGTTTTGGTGTGTTTTCTCATAATTGTTGTTCTCTTCAATGAAATTATGGATTGTTTTTGTGATTTGTTTTTGACACATTCATTTTTTTTTAATTAGATTATGTATTTTCCAATTGATTTTTTTTTTTTTGCTTTTGGCTGAGGCAATTGGGGTTAAGTGACTTGCCCAGGGTCACACAGCTAAGAAGTGTCTGAGACCAGATTTAAACTCAGGTCCTCCTGACTTCAGGGCTGGTGCTCTAACCACTATACCACCTAGCTGGCCCTCCAATTGATTGTTAATCTATCTTTTGCTGGCCCTTTATTAAAAATAATTTTTGCGAGCAGAGCCAAGATGATAGAAGAAAATAATTCAGTAAAAATTAGAATTGAACAAATGGAAGTCAATCACTCAATGAAACTTCAAGAATCAGTCAAACAACCCCCTCCCCCCCAAAAAAGAAGAAAATTTTAAATACCTCATTGGAAAAACAACTGATCTGAAAAATAAATCTAAGAGAGACAATCCAAGAATTATTGGACATCCTGAAAATCAAGATAAAAAAAGAGTTTAGACATCACTTTTCAGAAAATCATCAAGGAAAATTGTGTGGTGTCTAGAAACAATCATAGAGTAAAATAGCCATTGAAAGAATTCACCAATTACCTCCTGAAAGAGACCCTAAAATGAAAACTCCAACTAACATTATATCTAAATTTCAGATTTATTAAATCAAGGAGAAAATATTGAAAGGAGTCATAAGGAAACAACTCAAATATTAAGGAACCACAATCAGGAATGCCCAGGACCTAGCAGCTTCCACTTTAAAAGATCAAGGGGCATGTTATCTGATATTCTCAAAGGCAAAGGAAATTGGATTACAGCCAAAAATCAACTATCCAGCAAAATAGAACATCATCTTTCAGTGGAAAAGATGGATATTCAATGAAACAGTGAATTTTATCTATTTCTGATGAAAATGCCAGGGCTGAATAGAAAATTTGATCTTCAAATATGGAAGTCAAAAGAAGCATAAAAATGTAAGGAGGAAAGAAAAAATAGTTTTCTTTTAAGAGTTAAAAAGCTTATATCCCTTTTTGAAAAGAAAATATATTTAACTCTTAAGATCTGTATCTCTATTACGGGTATACATAAAGGGTGAACATGTATTTTTACTTTATTGTGGTGACTTAAAAAAGAAATTAGAAGAGGAATGGTGATTAAACTGTAAGAAGAGGAAAGTGGAGTTAAAATGGGGTAAATTGCATCTGAAAAGGAAACAAAAAAAAGACCTATTGCAATTGAGGTAAAGAGGGGAGAGGAAAAAGCATTGTGTGAATTTTAATCTCATTGTATTTGGCTCAAAGAGAGAATATCAGACATACTTAGTTTCATAGAAAAACTTGTCTCATTCAATAGGGAAATAGAAGGGGAAAAGGGAAAGCAAAAAAGGAGGCTAATAAAAAATAGAAGAGAAGTAGGAGAAAGGTATAAGAAAGAGGAAAGGACTGAAAAGGGGAGGGATGAGTGAGGGAGGGGTGATCAGAGACAAAATACTGGGGAGAACAGAAAGAGGGAAAGGGAAAAATATAACTAGGGGTAAACAAGATGGCAGGAAATACAGAGTTAGTAATTTGTTCTTTACAAGAAAGACATTTAAAGCAGAATGATATATTTAGAGTGAAGGTTAAAGGCTGTAGCAGAATCTATTACACTCCAGTTAAGGAAAAAAGCAGGAATAGAAATGCTGATCTCAGATCAAATAAAAGCAAAAATAGATCTAATTAAAAGAGATAAGGAAGGAAATTATATCCTACTTAAAGGTACCAAAGATAATGAAGTAATATCAATATTAAAATATATTCACTGAGATAGCTAAGTGGTGCAGTGGATAGAGCAGCAGCCCTGAAGTCAGGAGGACCTGAGTTCAAATCTGGCCTCAGACACTTAACATTTCCTAGATGTGTGACCCTGGACAAGTCACTTAACCCCAATTGCCTCAGGAAAAACACACACACATTCACACGCACATAAATATACACTAAGTGGTATAGCATCCTAGACGAGAGGTAAAGAGAAATGGAAGAGGAATTAGACAGCAAAACTATACTAGTGGGGAATTTCAACCTTGTTCTCTCAGAACTAGATAAATTGACCACAAAATAAGTATGAAAGCAATTAAGAAGGTAAATAGAATGCTAGAAAAGTTAGGGATGATAGACCTTTTGAGAAAATTGAATGAAGAAACGAATATACCTTTTTCTTGGAAGTACATGGAACCTATACAAAAATTGATCATGTATTAGGACATAAAAACCTCAAAATCAAATGCAGAAAGGCAAAAATAGTAAATTCATTTTTCTCAGATCATGATGAAATAAAAATTACATGAAATAAAAGGCCAGGAGAAAATAGGCCAAAATTAATTGGAAACTAATCTAATTCTAAAGAATGAGAGGGTTAAACAAAAAATGATAGACAAAATCAATAACTTCATCCAAGAGAATGACAATGAAAAAAAATACCAAAATTTGTAGGATACACCCAAAGCAGAAATTCCATATCTCTACATGTTTACTTGCATTAAATAGAAAGAAATCAATGCAACCAAAAAAGCTAGAAAAAGAAAAAAGTAAAATCCCCCAATTAAATACCAAATTTGACCTAAAAAGATCTGAAAATAAAATGAGAGATTAATAAAATAGAAAGTAAGAAAATTATTGAATTAATAAATAACACTGAGTTAGTTATATGAAAAAAGCAACAAAATAGATAAATGTTTAGTTAATTTGATTAGAAAAAGGGAAGAATAAAATCAAATTGTTAGTTTCAAAAATGGAGAGAACTTTCTACCAAGGAAGAGTAAATTAGAGCAATAATTAGAAGCTATTTGGCTAGCTAAAAGTCAATGAATCTGAAAATCTAAATGAAATGGAGAAATAATAGAAAAATATAGATCACCCAGATTAACAGAAGAGGACATAAATTCATTAAATAGTCCCATTGTAGAGAAAGAATTAGAACAAGCTATTAATCAACTCACTAAGAAAATATCTTCAGAGCCAGATGGATTTTCATGTGAATTTTACCAAACATTTAAAGAATAATAAATTCCAATATTATGCAAACTGTTTGGAAAAATAAGGAAAGAAGGATTCCTACCAAATCCCTTTTATGACACAGATATGGTACTGATAACTAAACTAGGTAGAGTGAAAGCAGAGAAAGAAAATTATAGACCAATTTCCCTAATGAATATTGATGCAAAAGTTTTAAAAATTAGCAAAGAGATTACAATACACCATAACCAAGTATGAATTATACTAGGAATGCAGGGCTGGTTCAATATAAAGAAAACCATTAGCATAATTGGCTTTATAAATATCCAAATTAATAAAAAACCATGACTATTTCAACAGATGCAGAAAAAGCATTTGATAAAATTCAACACCCATTCCTATTAAAAATGCTAGGGAATGCAGCAATAAATAGAATTTTGCTTAAAATGATCAATAACATGTATTTAAAACCATCAGCAAGCATCATATGCAAGAGGGACAAACTTGAACCTTTCCCAGTAAGATCAGGGGTGAAATAAGGTTGTCCACTATCACCATTACTATTCAATGTTGTATTAGAAATGTTAGCTTTGAGTGATAAGAGAAGAAAAAGAGATTAAGGGAATTAGAGTAGGTCATGAGGAAAACAAATTATCACTATTTGCAGATGACATGATGGTATACTTAGAGAACCCTAAAGACTCAACTGAAAAACTACTAGAAACAATTCACAACTTTAGTAAAGTTGCAGGATACAAAATAAATCCACATAAATTATCAGCATTTTTATATATTACTAACAAAGTTTAGCAGCAAGAGATACAAAGAGAAATTCCATTCAAAATAACTGTCAATAGTATAAAATATTTGAGAATCTATTTGCTAAGGGAAAGTGAGGAACTATACGAATACAACTACAAAACACTTTTCACACAAATAAATTCAGACCTAATCAGTTGGAAAAATACCAAGTGCTCATGGGTAGGCCGAATGAATATAATAAAATATAATAAAAATTGGAACCTAATTACTCTACTTATTCTGTGCCATACAAATCAAACTCCCAAGAAATTATTTTACAATTCTAGAAAAAATAATAACAAAGTTCATTTAGAAAAACTAAAGTTCCTGGCTGTATGACCCTGGGCAATCACTGAACTCCAATTGCCTTAGCAAAACAAAACAAAACACAACAACAACAACAACAACAACAAACCTAAAGGTCAAAAATTTCAAGGACCTTAATGAAAAAAAATGCAAATGAACTTGGCCTAGCTGTGCCAAACCTAAAAGTATATTACAAAGGTCATCAAAACTACTTGGTACTGGCTAACAAAAAGTTTAGTCAATCAGTGGAATAGTTTAGGTTCACAAGACAAAATAGTCAATGACTATATTAATCTAGTTTTTAACAAACCCAAAGACCCCAGTTTTTGGTATAATAACTCACTATCTGACAAAAACTACTGGGAAAATTGGAAACTAGTATGGAAGAAATTAGGACTTGACACACACTTTACTTCACATAAAAAGATAAGGTCTAAATGGGTTCATGATTTAGACATGAAGAGTGATATTATAAGCAAATTAGAAAAACATAGGATAGTTTACCTCAGACCTGTGGAGAAGAAAGGAATTTGTGTCCAAAGAAGATCTGGAACTCTTAATTGAACACCAGATAGATAAATTTGATTATATTAAGTTAAAAAGTTCTTGTACAAACAAAACTAATGCAGACAAGATTAGGAGGGAAGACATAAATTGGGAAAACATTTTCACATTCAAGGGTTCTGATAAAGGCCTCATTTCTAAAATATATAGAGAACTGACTCAAATTTATGAGAATTAAAGCCATTCTCCAATCGATAAATGGTCAAAGATATGGACAAACAATTTTCAGAAGAAATTAAAACAATTTCTAGTCATATGAAAAGGTTATTCGAATAATTATGGCTAAGAGAAATGCAAATAAAGACAACTCTAATGTACTACTACATACCTCTCAGGCTATGATGACAGGAAAAGATAGTGACAAATGTTGGAGGGAATGTAGGAAACCTGGGACACTAACACATTGTTGGTGGAGTTATGAACTGATCCAACCACTCTGCAGAGCAATTTGGAACTATGCTCAAAAAGTTATCAAACTATGCATACCCTTTGACCCATCAGTGTTTCTACTGGACTTATATCCCAAAGAGATCTTAAAGGAGGGAAAGGGACCCACATGTGCAAAAATATTTGTGGCAGCCCTTATTATAGCGGCTAGAAACTGGAAACTGAATGGATGTCCATCAATTGGAGAATGGTGGAATAAATTATGGTAGATGAATGTTATGGAAGATTATTGTTCTGCAAAAAATAACCAACAGGATGATTTCAAAGAATCCTGGAGAGACTTGCATGAACTGATGCTTATACACCAGATCATTATACACACCAACAAGAAGACTATATGATGACTTCAGGGGATGGAGCCAAGATGGTGGAGGTCAGATACAAGTCTCTGTAACCTCCTCTAACCTTCCTTCAAATCAATAACAGATGAAGCCTGTAGACTGGTTTTGAAGTCAAAGCACCCACAATATCTGGAGTACAGCAAATTTCCAGAAGAAGATACCCTGGAAGAACTTCAAAACATTTCTATTTCTATTGGGCAGGGGTGTGGTTTTCCAAATCCAGACTGCTGCACAGGGAGACTGAGGCAGGAAGCTGGAGCAGGAGTCAGAGCTTTGTAGCTTTCACACACCTGGCAGTCTTCTGTGGGCCTCTTGGGCCAATATGTCCTGATTGTAAACAAGTGATTTGGAAGATCTGCCTTTTATGGGGGGTAGATTGTGAAGCACTGAGCCCCTGAAGAGAGCTTGAACTAGCTACTATTACACAGCGCTCTAAACTCTACTCTGTGGAACAAGAAATTAGTCTGAGATGAATGTTGGAAGGGATGTGGGAAAATTGGGACACTGATAACATTGCTGGTGGAACTGTGAATGAATCCAACCATTCTGGAGAGCAATTTGGAACTATGCTCAAAAAGTTATCAAATTGTGCATACCCTTTGACCCAGCAGTGTTTCTATTGGGATTACATCCCTAAGAGATCTTAAGAGACCCACATATGCAAAAATGCTTGTGGCAATCCTTTTTATAGTGGCAAGAAACTGGAAACTGAATGGATGCCCATCAATTGGAGAATAACTGAATAATTTATGGTATGTAAATTTTAAAAATATTATTTTTGCATAAGAAACGATGAGCAGGATGATTTCAGAGAGACCTGGAAAGACTTATATGAACTGATGCTGATGATGAAATGAACAGAACTAGGAGAGCATTGTACATGGCAATAAAAAAGATTATACAATGATCAACTCTGATAGAAATGATGGCTCTTTTCAAAAATGAGATGATTCAAGCCAATTCTAATGATCTTGTAATGAAGAGAGCCATCTACACCCAGAGAAAGGACTATGGGAACTGAGTGTGGATCACAACATAGCATTTTCAATCCTTTTGTTGTTGTTTGCTTGCATTTTATTTTCTTTCTCATTTTTTTCCTATTTTATTTTATTTTTCTTGTGCAACAAGATAACTGTATAATATATTGGATTTAACATATATTTTACCATGTTTAACATATATTGGATTACTTACCATCTTAGGAGAAGGGGTGGGGAAAGGAGAAAATTGGAACACAAGGTTAAAATTATTAATGTTGAAAAATTATCCATGCATATGTTTTGAAAATAAAAAGTTTAATAATTTTAAATGAATTTTTTTATTGCATTATGGTCTGAAAAGGAAGCATTTACTATTTCTGTCTTTCTGCATTTATTTGTAAAGATTTGTGTTCTAATATTTGGTCAATTTTTGTGTAGGTGTCATGTACTGCTGAGAAAAAGATGTATTTCTTTTTGTCCCTATTGAATTTTCTCCAGAGGTCTATCATATATAGGTTTTCTAGGCTCCTATTAGCATCCCTAGTTTCTTTCTTCTTTATTTTGTGGTTAGATTTGTCTGACTCTGAGAGGGGAAGATTGATGACCTCCAAAACAGGAATAATATGCTTGATGCTATCCCACTGAGTGCACTTTTTTTCATATTTGCTCAGAAAAAAAGTGTGAGAAGGAAGGAGGAAAAAAAAAAGTTAATTTTTCTTCCTATGAGCAGGTCTGATTTAAGACTGAGATAATGACATAGCTGAAAGTATTGGCTAATATGAAACTTGTTAGGAACTAAGAATTTCTTATTGTTATTATTATATGATGATTGAATTTGTATCAATTCAACAACCATTTTAAAGTATCTCCTCTTTGTGCACTGTGGATTTAGAGATAATAATCATGGCAGATATTTCAGCACTGGTAGCTATTTTAGAGGCTATTTTATCTGTCACTTAAAGGGTCCTATTGTACTATGCATGTAGGGAACAGAGTTGATAGAGTCCTGGATCTGGAGTTAGGAAGACCTGAATTTAAATCCAACCTTAAATATGTGGTAGCTGTTGTGACCCTAAGCTAACCACTTAGCCCTGTTTGTATTAATTCTCTTATGTATAAAATAAGCTGGAGAATAAAATGGCAAACCACTGCAGTTTCTTTGTTAAGAACACTGAAATGGAGTCATGAAAAGTTGGATGTGATTGAATTGTCTGAATAATAATATATAGTTGTTACGAGGATCAGGTGAGATAATATTTATAAAGCACTTAGCACAATTCCTGTCATTTAATTGGTGCTTAATAAATGCTTATCCTTTATCCCCCAACTTCTGCACTTATTCTTCTAGGGCACACCCAACCTGTTCTTGAAGACCTTCCATTTTTGAATCACTTTAATTTGGGGAAAATTTTCCCCTACATTTGATCTATATTTATTTTTATAATATTTATCCACTATCTTCTAGAGCCTAGCAGAATAATCTCTTATCCATATAGCAAACCTTCAAATAATAGTTATATTTAGCTATGGCTATGTTCAATGAAATTAATACTATAAAAATCAAATGATTGACTAAAAATATGAGTATAGAGTGAAGCAGAGGTTTGTGGTTTGGGAAGGAAGAAGGAAAAATATTCTAAACAGGTACAAACTATATTACTTCAGGGAAATCATTTAACCTCTCTGTGATATGATGTATGTATTTTTAATGTGCAAGATGAGGGGTTTCATACACACACACACATATATATGTATATATATGTATATATATATATACATATATATATTCTAAGTATCTACCAACCCCAAAATTCCATTCATTTCATATATATATTTGTATATGCACACATATGTATTTGTGTGTACAAATGCACACATATATACAGATAAACATGTGAAATTTAAATTTGCTTTAAAGGAAATGTTTGTGGTCACATATTTAAAAGTTTGACTCCTGATATTTAAGAATGAACAAATACAAAAGCCATCTGTTCATCATACTGTATGCCTTTCACGCACATCAGAACTTGAGAGACAGATTTTTTGTTATTTTTTTAGTAGTCTGTCCCTAAGGAAGTAAGAACCATTCCCACTAAATGGTAGGGAACAGGAAACAAGGCTTAGAAAAGTTTACTCAGCTTGGAAAGACTAGGAGGAAAGGGGAAAATAAAAATCTGAGGGCTTATGGCAGGAATTCTCACCTTACCACCTTTCCTTGTTTCAAGCAACTTTTCTGCTACTGATACTCCTACAAGAAACATGAATAGCCAAAAATTTTTATTATGAAAGGTCTTCTCTGTATCATTTACCTAGGTAGCAGACATTATTTTCTTTGTAAAAGAACAGGATTGTATTAACTTTGTGGATTGCTATGTTTGGCACCATGGTTGAAATATTTCTTTTTGATCAGGTTTTTTAAAGTTCCTTTAAAACAAACAAAAAACAACAGAAAAAGCTGACAAGACAGAAAAGGCATTCTCATTCTAAAAAGTCATTATCTAAGGGAAGCTTAATTAAAGCAATACAACATGAACAGTTCTTGAGAAATATTTTGAAAACCCTACTAAAAACAGTTTAGTAATGGTATTTTTTCATGGGTAGAAAATTAACAGGAAATCAGGCACTTGAAGTACCATGGGTTCATAATTGTGAAGGACAGAAAATAGTGAAGACATTGAAATGATATGAAATAAAATATCAAGCTTCTATTGAAAAGCAATTAAAAGAATGGGGAAATAATATTTTAGATCTTTATTATTCCATTTCTCAAATCTTAAACTATAGGCAGTACTCCAAAACAACATAGTGTTAAATGTTAAGAGACTAGACACAACAATTAATTGTAGCACTAGTCACTCCTACTCAACATAACTGGAATCTCTGGGCTTAAAGCCAGTCTCCTTGAGTGGTGAATTTTTAAATTCAACATGAAGAGAGGCATACCTCTTTTTTTTTTTTTTTACCTTACTCAGAGGCCTGTGTGGAGTTATGAGGTTCACATAAATCAAAGATTCTAGTATGTTTAAATTGAGTTTAAGATTTTTTTTCTTGCTTCCCCCTCTTCAGAATTTCTAACATTAGCCCTATAGATTTCTTTTCTCAGCCTAAACTTCTGAAAGAAGACACCTGAATTTTATTAGGAACTTAATTTAATGCAGTTTAATATGTTTATTAAATGCTTTATACATACACATTATTGTACAAAGTTTTCTTGTAAGAAATTTCTTCCACCAAAAAGATCATGTGTTTAGAACAAAAAAAAAAAAACAAAATGCATAAAAAATTTACAAAATCAAGTGCTGAGAGGTAAAAGTAAGTTGATGGAAGGTGGGAAGAAGTTATTTTTGAAAGGGAAAGAACAGGAAAGGAACAAAGTTTGAAATGAGCATAAAAAGTGAAGCAATGATTCAACATCTCTGACCTCTGGCAGTTAGCAAGAAGTAATCACACACTTAGGGAGTGCAGTATGGCAGAGAGCATGAACATTTTTTAGAATAACATGACTGGAAGCCCTACTTGTGGCTCAAGGGAGGAGAGAAAGGTCTGAGTTTGGACTCCCAGATGAAATTGTGAAAATAACCATAAGGAGATGGGAGCAGACCTGCAACACCATTACCTACAACTTGAGATTAAAACTTAATTACAATGATAAATGTCTAAAAGTAAAATAATTAAAATAAGTAATCAAAGAAGGAAGGACCAAACCATAGACAGTCATGATATAAAAGAATATCCAGGTTCATATTTACAGAAAGATACTGAGCTTAAAAAAAAATAACCATCCCTACCCCAAAGAATAACATACAATGGTCACAAGCCCAGAAAAAGTTTTTGTAATAACTTAAAAAAGAATCCAAAAACCAAATAAGAGAGATTGAAGAAAAATAGAGGAAAATAAAAACAATTCAAGAAAATTATGAAAAAAAGTTAACCAATTGGAAAAAAGAGGTCTAAATTCTTGAAAACTAGAATTAGAGAAGAAGAATCAAGTAACACTATAAAACACCAATAAATTAAAAAGAAAAAAGAAAAAAAGAAAGAAGAGAATTTGAAATATTGTATTAGAAAAACAACTGATCTGGAGAACAGATCAAGAAGAGACAATATAAGAATTATTGAGCTATCTGGCAGTTATGATCAAAAAAAATTAATCTGGATACAATTAGAAAAAATATAGAGAATTGCCCTGAAGTTCTAGAACAAAAATGTAAATAGAAATAAGAGGAAAAGCAAAACAGTGTGCTTTAATTTGCATTCAGATACAATCAGTTCCTTCTTTGAATATGGATAGTTTTTAGTATTTTTCACCAAAACTCCCTCAGAGTAGTCTTAGATAATTGTATTACTGAGAATAGCAAGTCATTCACAGCTGCTCATCCCATACTATTGCTATTACTTTGAATATAGTACTTTTCATTTTGCATGAGCTCATAAAGGAATTTCCAGGTTTTCCTGACAATATTCTGTTTATCATTTCTTATAGAATGAGATTATTTCATCATAATCACATACAACAATTCATTAGCCATTCCCTAATTGATAGGTATTTCCTCAATTTTCAATTCTTCGCACTGAGAAAAGAGCTTCTGTAAATACTTTTGTACATATAAGTTCTTTCATTTTTTATAAATCTCTTTTGGAATACATGCCTAATAGTGATATTGAAAAGTTAAAGGATATGCTTAATTTTATAGCCCTTTGGGCCTAGATCACATACTCTGCTCTCCATCAGAGCAAATTTTACTTCAAAATTCTTTTCACAGTTACTATTACTAACTGTATCCTCCCACACCTTAATTCTATTCTTTCTCTCCTTTCATCCTATCTCTCCTCAAAAGTGTTTTGCTTCTGACCACTTCTTCCACTAATATGCCCTCTCTTCTATCACCTTCCCTTTCTCATATCTCCTAGTCTTCCTATTTTCATGTGGGGTATGATAGATTTCTATATGTAATTGAGTGTATCTGTTATTTCTTCTTTGAGCCAAATCTAATGAGAGTTTAAAGTTCACTCACTCTCCATTACCTCCACACATTTTCCTCTCAAATGTAAAGGTTTTTATTGCATCTTTTATGACAGATAATTTACACTGTTCTACCTCTTTCTCTAAGAACATTCTTCTCTCAAACCTCCCCCATTTAGATATCACCTTTATTTTGCAAAGGTGATTGTTGAAAAATATCTTTGCATGTACTTGGGAAAATAAAATGCTATTAAAATATTATCTTTTCATATTCAACACTTGTGCCCTCTGTCTAAATATATGCTCCTTCCAACTGCCCTAAAATGAGAAAGTTCTGTAAGAGTTACAAGTATCATCTTCCAATGGAGGAATGTGAACAGATTGACCTATATTATGCCTCTTATGGTTTCCCTTATTTTGATACCATTTTATGCTTCTCCTGATTCCTGAATTTGAAAGCCAAGTTTTCTATTCAGCTCTGATCTTTTCATCAGA
>JAJPUD010014013.1:24568-42100 GCA_023553655.1 Myrmecobius fasciatus | reverse complement strand
CTAGAGATATAAAATTACCCCTTATAACCGCTTTGGCCATATCCTACAAATTTTGGTATGTTTTCTCATTATTGTCATTCTCCTGGCTGAAATTATCGATTGTGTCTATAATTTGCTCTTTCACCCATTCATTCTTCAGGATTAGATTATTTCATTTCCAATTAACTTGGAGTCTGTTTTCTCCTGGCCTTATACTACATGTGAGTTTTATTGCATCATGATCTGAAAAGGATGAATTTACTATTTCTGCTTTTCTGCATTTGATTTTGAGGTTTTTATGCCTTAACACATGATCAATTTTTGTACAAGTTCCATGAACCCCTGAGAAAAAAGTATACTCCCTTTGATCGCCATTCAATTTCCTCCAGAGATCTAGCATACCTAACTTTTCCAACCTTTTGTTTAGCTGCCTAACTTCTATCTTATTTATTTTGTGGTTTGATTTATCTCATTTTGAGAGAGCAAGGTTGAGATCCCCCACTACTATAGTTTTACTGTCTATTTCTCCTTGCATCTCTGTTAGTTTCTCCTCCAGGAATTTGGATGCTATACCACTTGGTGCATATATGTTAAGTATTGATACTGCTTCATTGTCTATGGAACCCTTTAGTAAAATATAGTTTCCTTCCTTATGTCTTTTAATTAGATCTATTTTTGCTTTTACTTGATCTGAGATAAGGATTGCTACCCCTGCCTTTCTTTGTTTACCTGAAGCATAAAAGATTCTGCTCCAGCCCTTTACCTTCACTCTGTATGTATCTCTATGTTTTAGATGTGTTTCTTGTAAACAACATATTGTAGGATTCTGGCTTTTAATACAGTCTGCTACCCACTTCCATTTTATGGGAGAGTTCATACCATTCACATTCACAGTTAAAATAACTATATCTGTATTTCCTGCCATCTTATTTACCCAGAGTTTTGATTTTCTCTTCCCGTTCCCCTTAGTCCCTTCCCCCCTTTCCAATATTTTATTTTTGATGACCACCTCCCTCCAACAATCCTCCTCCCTTTAGAGCCCGTCCCTTCCCTTTGTACCTTTCCCCTAATCCTTCTATTAGTATATCCTTTTCCTTTCCTCCTCTACAAGGAGGGTCAGGCCTTTCTTTGAAGCGAAATGTATCTGATATACTCTCTTAGAGCCCAATCTAATTAGAGGAAGGTTTACACCATACTCATCACTCTCCCTTCCTTCCCTCAATTATATTAGACCTTCTATGTCTCTTCATGAAATTTTGCCTTATTTTACCTCCTTTTTTTAACTTTATTTTGCCTCCTTTCCCCCCCTTTTTTAATATGATATCCCTTCCACCTCTAATTTCTTTTCCATTATTATCAAAGTAAAATCGAATTGTATCACCATTCTTTAAGGATACGCATAGTAGAAATTTAGTTCTCAAGAGTTCTTTCCTTTTTACCTTTTTATGCTTCTCTTGAGTTCTGTATTTGGAGGTAAAATCTTTTGTTCAGATCTGGTCTTTTCATTAGAAATAGGTTTAATTATCCTGTATCACTGAATGAACATCTTCTTCCCTGGAAGATAATGATCATTCTAGCTGCATAACTTATTCTTGGCTGTAATCCAAGTTCTTTTGCCTTTCAGAATATCTGATTCCAGGCCCTTCAGTCGTTTAATGTGGAAGCTGACAGATCTTGTCAAATTCTAATTACAGTTCCTTGGTATTTGAACTGTTTCTTTCTAGCTGCTTTCTATATTCTTTCCTTGGTGTGATAGTCCTGAAATTTGGCCACAATATTTCTTGGGGTTTTGATTTTGGGGTCTCTTTCAGGAGGTGATCGGTGAATTCTTTCAATGACAATTTTGCCTTCTGATTCTAAAACATTAGGGCACTTCTCTTTCACGATTTCCTGGAAGATAGCATCAAGGTTCTTTTTTTTTATCGTGGCTTTCAGGGGGTCCGATAATCCTTAGATTGTCTCTCCTGGATCTGTTTTCCAAGTCAGCTGTTTTTCCTAGGAGATATTTCATATTTTCTTCTATTTTTTTCATTTTTTTTGTTTTTGTTTGACTGATTCTTGAAGTCTCATTGAGTCATTTACTTCTATTTGTTCAATTTTAATTTTTAAAGTATTATTTCCTTCAGTTATCTTTTTTAGCTCCTTTTGTAACTGGCCAATTGAATTTTTTGGTTCAATGCATTCTTTTTCCATTTTGCCAATTTTATTTTTCAGTGAATTGTTGTCTTTTTCCAATTCACCATTTTTTCCCCCAGTGAATTGATGTTTTTTTTCCAATTCACCATTTTTATTTTCCAGTGAATTGATTTTTTCCAATTCACCAGTTTTGTTTTTCAGTGAATTGTTGTCTTTTTCCAATTCACCAGTCTTTTTTTCCAGTTTTTCACATCTCTGTTTCAGGGCATTAATTTCTTCTTGCACTGATCTCAATTTATTTCCCCATTTTTCTTCTAGCTCTCTTTTGACATTCTTTATGCAATCTTCTAGGTAAGGCTTTTGAAAGGGGGACCAGCTTATTTCCATCTTTGTGACTTCCTCTGGAATTTTTTTCAGAACCTCAGGATCTGGGGACTGCCCTACTTTCTCTTTGTAAAAGCTATCAATGGTGAGAGCTCTCTTCTGCTTCTTGCTCATGTTTTTGAGCTGAGGAACAAGCGCAGGACCGGTAGTGTTTCAATTTGCCCTGGGGAAGTTCACAGAGTTGACTTCCAGTGGCTGGTCGGGCTAGATCTGCACTAGGACCATGCTTTCAGCTGCTCTCAATCCACCGTTTACCAAAGCCAGATTTGCCAAAGCACCTGTCTGCAAGCAGAGTAAAGTGGCCCATGTGTCTCCCAGGGACTTCCTGGCTGCCTAAAATCTGCCGCTCTGTCACAGCCCCTTCTTCCGCCCCGGGTGCTCTGGCGTCTGATTATGGTAAGCTGCCGATCCCCTGTGCGTCTAAAACTGACCTTCTCTGGAGTTCTTTCAAAATAGATTTTTGATAGAAGTGCGTTGTACTCCAAGTGTTTGATGGAGCCCTCACTCCAGAACCAGTTCAGAGGCTCAATTTGTCTGGGTCTGAGGGAAGGTCTCAGGAGCTCACAGAAAATGATGTCTGCAGTTTGGCATCTTGGCTCTGCCCCCAAACTGTAAAATTTTCATTTGAATACAATATGCCAGATGAAGTCTAATGAGGACATGTATGTAGCAAAACTATCACTTTCTTGTTCCTTAAGTTATGTTTTTCTCCACTGGGCCCTATATGTCATTAGTTTTTTTTTGGTTACCACACTGCTAACCCAAATTATGACTGTAGATCAACAAAATCACGATGTCTTCTTAAGGCATACAGCTGCCTCTCTAAACTGTGCTAATGAATTTGCTTTATTTTCTGAAGTAAAAGTTGAAATTTACCTATGTTAAATTCCATCTCATTAGGTTTCAGCCTTATGGTCAAGTTTTTTTTTAATATTTATTTATTTAAAGCTAAATAAAAACAAGAAAAAAACAAAATAGAAAAAGAAAGTTAGAAAAAGACAATTAAAAAAACAAAAACAAAAAACAAAACATTGTCATGTGCCCTGCAGGACATCAAGGAGAATTCAAAATATGTAACAATAATTTTCCATGTCAAGAAAACACATATAATCAAAGAGCTATAACAAGGATCAGGAGCAAAATTTATTAGAAAAAAAAATAAGACTAGTACTCCTTGATCTCAAAGTCAAACTTACAGTACTAGTCCTATTTTTTTTTCTAATAAATTCTGCCTCTGATCCTTGTTATAGTGTTTATGTATATCTCTTATTTACTATCCTTTGTAACTCTTCTATTTTAATTATACCTCTTAACTTGCCTTGCTATTACTCAACCTCCCCCCCACCATAGATCTCACCCTTATTTTCTCCTGACTCTTTCCCTCCTTCCTAATGCTCAAGTTTTCCTGACTCTTCCAACAGGTGTTAGATATTTCTACCAGTTTTATATCATCTTCATACTTCATTTCATCACCATATTTGAAATATTTTCTAGAGAAGTAGCTTAACACTTATTTCAATGGGGAATTGACCATGTAGCAGAAGAACCAGTTACTTGTGTACTAGGACTTTTTGACTTAGGACAGTGGTCTTCAAAGTGGAGACCCCAAACTCCTTGGGTGTTAGAGGAGAGGGTCTTTCATTACTTAAAGGAGTTCATGATCAACAAATTGAAATTTAGGAAGGTGGATTTCATATCATTGTCCTTGTTTTCCTTCTCTTGGCTACCCAGTTCAGTGGTTTAGACTTTAGATAAAAATGAAATGAAAGTTGTAAAACCTATGATATTATAAGAGGAAATTCATATAGCAGATTGAAAGGCTATTTAACAAAGGTAGAATTCTGTTTCATCTGGACATAACTCCTTTCATCTCAGTTCAGGGACACATCTGGTCAGGTGTGTTGACTTGCATGGCAGCAGGAATTTATCAATGTGGAGAGAACTGACTACAATTGTGTTGGGATTTTTATGCTTTAGCAATAAGTAAAGCATATCAATGCCTGGAGCATTAGTCTCTTGGCCAATTAAATCTGAAAAAAATTGTTTCATTGACTTTTGGGGGGAAAAAACAAAAGCAAGCCAGTGAACAAACAAAATACCTCCAGAAAAAAAAAATCTATCAGAGATTTTCCAGTCTTAATGGATATTGCTCCTATCATAAATCATTTAATAGAATTTTTTCCAGAAATCAGAGTATATTTCTCTGGCTTATAGTTTGCAGATCTTCTTCTCTTTCTCTCTCTCTCTGTTTCTGTCTCTGTTTCAGTCTCTGACCCTATGTCTCTCTGTCTGTCTCTGTCTCTTTCTCAAATCAGAACATTTGCTTGTCTCTAATTTGTTAAAACTCCCACTTCCCATGATCATTTATATATTATTGGCAGTGTTTCAACAATCATTGTTGCTAATTATTTCAGTACCCAAGATTTTAGTTATGTATGATCTAACATATGATCTGATTAATCAAGGGCAATGAGGTACTCTTTTACTAGTTCATTAATTGTTTATTATTATTATTATTCCCTGTTACTTTGTTTTGTTATTTCCACTGCACAAGTCATTCTCCTAAGTATGTGAAATAGAAATAAATAGCAATTGAATATGTATACCTCTCACTATTATCAATATTCATTTCCATATATCTCCAACATATGTCCTCTTTCTTCTTTGATCTTCCTTTCTTTTCTAATAAAGCATAAAAATAAGTTCTCCCAAAGCTTACTCTAATGCCTCATCATGTATTGAGATGACTCTAGATTCTCCAAGCCTCTGTCATTTTGTATGCTCTGTTATATTTTACTAATATGGAAAGACTTTCAGTATGGTTCTGGTGGCAGACTAAGTCTGCTTTCTGAGCATTAGGATAGCTAAATATGGAGAAGTTCATCACTATCAGGCAATCCACTAGTAGCAAGCATTTCCCCCATCTCCATTGAAATCTGTGATATATAAAAAATTGCTAAAAATCCTCAGTACCCTTTCACTTTTTCAGTGGCAGTCAGAGAGAAATGGCAAATTGGGTGTGGGTGCTAGGTTTTTAGATCATGAATAGGAAAGCCTAAATAGAATGTGAAGGAAAATCTCAAATTAATATAAAAGAGTGTTTGAGAGGATAGCTTAAAAAAAATGTTGTCCTTACTTTCCCTTGCTAGTCTCAGTTCATTTTTGAGTATGTAATAGCTAATTCATTCTGACTTTCAAGAGGAGTCTCCAGAATCTATAGCAATGAAGAAAACACAGAGTAGAACAACACCCTTTGGAAAGTTCTGTGACAGATACCATTTAACATCAGGACCCAGTGATAGGCAAAATATCTCCCGACCAGATTGTCTCATCTTCCACTCATCTTCCTTTTCTCCCTCATGAGACAGGGTTAAAGTGTAACCTTTAAATTTAGGGAATCTAAACTCTTACAGTCTCTACTACTGGGGTGTATTCAATTAATGTCAAATACAATTAAATTTGAGCCTATAAATATTGATTCTATTGATTAACTACAATTCTTAATCAGTCAATAATCAATGAATATCACAATACAAAATACATTCTTGATAAACATTTCTTGCCTGACTGGTAATACATTAAAGAGACAACATTGAAGCTTTTTTGTTGTGGGATCATAATATTTTTTACAGATAAGGAGGGTGGCGTTATTTTGATAGTAGGTCATCTGAGTAGATAATGTCAGAAGGCAGGAACTTATAAACTACTCATCTTTGAAAGTACTTTCAAAGTAAAATCTTTTTGTCTTTAGGGAATTTAGCATAGTGCCTGACACAAAATAGGTTGGTTTTTTGTTTTGTTTTGTTTTTTAGGTATCACAAAAAATCCCTTTGAAAATAAGTGTCTACTCTAAAATCATTTGAATTAGAATTAACAGAATAAGGAAAAGTTTTCTCATTTCTATAATATTATTTTTTCAAAAGATAGCACAAAAGCAAAAAAATTATGAATGTAGATACTTTAAGCCTATGGAAAACGATGGGTTAGGGTCCTTCAACCACCAAAAACTGTAAATTTTTACTAGAGATTGCAGAAAATGCAGTTTTCTACATACAGTTATTTATATTAAAATGGTAATCCTGACAATATGGACTTTTCTGAACATGGGGACAATGAAATAATCCATAAAATCAGCACATAAAATAAAATTGATAACATGCAAAACATTTTCTCACTGGTAATTCCCTAGAATTGGAGTTTTTGTGCTAGCATCTCAATTAAAAACAACCATTGATTTCAGACAATAGCCACTTTATCATAACACATGAAATCTACTTTATTATAAATAAAATTCTTAAAACTAAGACATTTAAAAACTGAATCTTACTCTTCATTCTGTCAGATGGGAGTGTGAGGACATTGCATGTAATATTATATTGCTGTAAACTTGTGTATTTTGACTGCCCTCTTGAAATCAAGGGAGATGTGGCCAGAACTTCAGTTGCTGCTGTCAGAAGATATCAAGAATAACTAGGTCTAAACATCACCTCCAATACTCTGCCCTTCAAAGTTGGATGGTGTTGGACATAATAGAGGACACAACAGCTTGAAATAATCTATCAGTGATGATTGATTCTTGCACAAGTTGAGATCCTTAGAGATCTTAGAACATAGGAGCATAGCAGAGACAAAATGATATTTAACCCTGAGATTTTGATCAGTGATGGAATTGGCAGTTTTAATGTATTGAGTCAGCTGGTTGACTATACCAAATCTCTCTTCAAGCTTGGACACTGTGAGTAGCACAATTATTTTTTCCCCCTCTATTACCCTTAGCCATAAATGTGTGTGGCTGCCAACTCAAAAGTGAAAATGAGAACACTAATAAAATCACCTCTATGCTGTATGTTAATCATGAAATTACATAAACAGAACTTTATGACCTCTTAGCTGTAAGATAATGTTTGAAAGGAAAGATCTCAGGACTTTGTTACAAAAGAGCTTTCTATGATCTCTAAGGTGTCTTTCAGGTTTAAATTTAATTAATTTCTGATTTTTAAGTAATCCCTTGGGCCATTAAGGAATAGAGATCTTGGTAATGATAAGGGGCAATGACTATTTGTAAATCTAGGGATATCATGATATATTGAAACTAGGTTTGGCTGTTGAAAAGGAATGAAGGAGATAGGGAATTTGTTACTTCTCTTCTCCTTGACATCTAATTCTTCTTGATTGTGACTCAGAATTAGATCCTTTGGAGAGGAAAGTTTTTGAGTATTGAAGAGGCATAGAAAGTAGTGTGGAGGTTGTGGATGTGGGAAATACACATCTTTAGATGAAATAATGGGAAAGAAGGAGCTTATCACTCTTTGTTACATTCCTTGCCTGCCTCAATGGAAAGCCTGGTTTCCATTCTACTTTAGTCTCTTTAAGTGCTTGTTAATTGAAAGTACTACTCTGATCCCACCTGTAATCATAGTTCAACAAAAAGGGACATATAAAAAGATTGCATCTGTAGTCATTTACTTATGATAATATGGTTTTTATGTCTTTGAATATTATTTTTCTTTTGTCATTTTTGAGACTCCATCTGGACCTTGGAGCCCTCATAAAAAATCAAACTGAATAAATAACTTTATTTTATTAGACAGTAACAAAGCATTAATTCTTAAGAAAATGTGAGGTTTTTCTCTCCTAAAAATTGCTTTATATCACAAATCAGTTTATTACCTTCAGTATAGCTGCTATTATTTTTATTATGACATCATTTAAGGAGAAATAAAATATAATAATATAGATTACTTTTAAAAGAGTTACTTGGAATTTGTTTCACTATTGTGCCTTATGCAGAATTAGTCCTAATTGTTCTGAAGATTTATTAAGATTAGCCATTAACAGAGGGACTTAGAAATTTAATGTTCTTATACATGACATTTTGACATGTTTCATGGCCTAAGATATTTAACAAATGATGATCTTAATGACAAGTTTTTGCTAATTCAATAAATAAAGGCATAAACCATGATACATCCCAGCAGTGCCCTGTTTTTTTTTTTTTTGACATAATGATGGCAGACATTTAATTTATAGACTTTAAGTCATGAATTTTTGTTTAGTCACTCTAACATATAAATAATTTGGGAGGGGAAGAGAGGACAAAACCAAAACTAAGCCCCAAGGTGACTTGTTATTTTTAAAATGTTCAGATTAACCTGTTTCTAAGCTTTTTAACAAAGAAAGGAATAAATCAGAATGAAACTAATATAGATATGACTAGATCAATACCTTTTTTTTTTAATCTTGGAGTATAAAAAAGTTGCCTAGTGCACCAAAAAGTTAGATAGGACTTTTCCAGAATCATATGTCAGAGGTGGCCAGATCTTTCAAATCGTTCTAGCCATGGCTCAAATTCATTCTGTAAAATATAAATTAATATTATACATAAAGAAAATGAATAATTAAATTCCAAAACAATTAAGTGAGTTTATACAGCATAGACCTCTGCTGGAAGAACACCTTTCATGGAGGTAGATAAATGACCCGATTAATCCCTTGGGAAGAGGATGAGTAGAAGTCATCTGATTGACTTAATGGTAAACTGTGAATATTTCCAAAAAGATGAGTGCCTGAGATGAAAAATGAGCAATTTTGAGAAAAGCTGTATATCATTCCCTACCTATCCCAAGCAAATCACACAGTTACTTATCAACAGACTTCCAAATCAGAGCCCAGTAAGCATATTGAAGAGGAGATTCCACTCCTCTATTTCCCCAAGATCTGTAATGGCAGTTTACTAGAGAAATACATGGTGAATCTGAGGAAATTTTTGTCAAGCTTCCAATTTAAGACCATTTTCTTCTCCCTTTTTTATTCACTATTTTTTTTCTGAACATAGTTCATAGACAACAATTTTTTTTTAATTTTTGTATTCTCTTCCTCTTTCCCTGACCTCTTCCTTGAGAAGATGAGCAATTTGATATAGATTGTACATATACAGTCATGCAAAACATTTCCATATTAGTTATGTTGCAGAAGAAAACAAAGACCAAAAACCAAAGCCAAACCAAGAATAACAACCAAAAAAAAAAAAAAAAGGTTTAGGAACATGGCTCAATCTTCATTCAGACTCCATCAGATCCTTCTTTGGAGGTAGACAGAATTTTTTACATTAAGTCCTTGGGGATTGTCTTGAATCATTTTATTGCTGAGAAAATCTAAGTCATTCACAATTGATCATTTTACAACATGTTGCTTGGAGCAATGTACTTCTGGTTCTGCTCACTTCACTTTCAATCAGTTCATGTATATCTTCCCATGTTTTTATGAAATCTGTCTACTCTCATTTCTTATAGCAATAGTATTCCATTACCTTTATATCACATCTTCGTCAGTCTTTCCCCAATTGATGGACATCCCCTCAAATTTCTAATTCTTTGTTATCACAAGAAAAGCTGCTAAAAATATTTTGGTACCTATAAGTTCTTTTACTTTTTCTCATTTTTATAAGATCTAACAAAATTTCTTTATGTAACACACTCTTTGGAGAAGGAAACCAATAACTCGAATAATGTTTGATTCAGTCTCCTACTTGAATAGTTAATTGGAGTGGGAGGTTGATAAAATTAGTTGGAATGGGACATTTTCTTGTTTGTAAAATTTCGAAGTATGCTTATTTTATGATAAATATCAACTTCAAGTCAATTCTCCAAATATTTCAGAGACTGTATAGAAATTTGTTGGAAAGAGAGACTTAACAGAATGATAAAGGGCTGAATTGATATCTAACCAAAACTTCTGTTACTTTTTAGGAAAGTTTTCCTGGAGACTTTTTGAGTGCTTTATGTCTCTCTCTGTTACTGATTCTTGTGAGTTATTGCCTTGTGAATTTTCTATAGAGCTGAAAGAAAGGCTGTTCTTTATCTCACACCAAATATATTTTTGTGGGAACAGGGAACCTCAATACCCACATTTAGGGAAATTTAGATACAAATTATATCTGTTTTGTTTTGAAGATTTCTTTGGAGTAAAATTCCAGATTGGGGACATGGTTACAAAGAGACCTTTGGTATCAGCACCTGGGATTAAGCCTGGTCTTTCTGATCACAGAGTATCAAGGGCAGGCTAAGGAGAGAATGATGTGGGCCATGAGTAACACCTATACTTTACATAAATTTCTGAAAAGACTTTAATGCTAATTCTTTTTCTTCTCTGGTGTCTTTCAGCTGCAGATTGAAATGCTCCTTAAATATGTTGTTTAATTATCTGCCTGACCTTGAGAAGTAAATAGATAGAATGCACATCATTACCATTTCTCTGATTTTTTTGACATAAATGTGATTTAGAAGAAATCACAACAAATTTCAGATCAATCCAATTTAATAAGTATTTATTAAGTGGTTATTTCCTGTGAGATAGTCTGCTTTATTTAGAGGAAGATAGAAGGTATAAAAACAGCCCTAGGGAGGATGGAGGGGCTTAAAGTCTAAAGAGAGATGACATTTTACATAAATAACAGGACCAAATGTGGTAAGTGTTGTAGCACCACTATTCCTTCTATTTCCTTTGATCATATTCCTAACATTTTCTTTTTACTCTTTCCTCTCCTTTACATCAGATTAATAGAATAACAACAGAAAGGAAGATAAATAGAATGGAAAAGCATGTGATTTTAAAATGTGAGGAGAGTACTCACGTTGGTGAACTCATAGTTCAATTTGAATAATTCTAATATGAGGGGGGGAAATTCTCTATAGATATCCTATAATTTACTCTGTCCATCAGGTCCATTAAGCCAGAAATAATGAACAGGCAATTAAAAAAGTACCAATATATTCAATACAGTCTTTTAATGCATATTTAAATCTGTTTTGGCCAACATACATTCTTCTTTAGGTCAATAGGCTATAATTAATTTATGCTGTACCAGTAGCAGAGCCTGACCTTGACAGGTGAGCTTTATTTTTATCATAGAGTTGCTGCTTACTCTTTTCTTTGCCTCATTTGTCCCTTGCCCCCAACACTCAGATTTGAATGTTATGGAAAATTCCTTCAGTTATCTAACTTCTAAAATATTCATTTAACTCATTTATTACCAAACCATGTATCTTGATGGCATTGGAACATTTAATAGAAGTATTCATGAGATAAAGGAAAAGAAAAGTCACTTAATGAAATTACAACTAGCCCTCTTGGTAAGTACAATCATATTTCTTTTCCACCATTCTAATATTCATCTTAATTTCCTCAAAACATTCATAAAATGCAATGGAAAAATCCTTGAAAATTTTTCTTTGAAGGTAAAGAAGAAAGTTGAAAAAATTAGTAGTCAACCATTAGCATTTTTTCTTGAATCACCAACCATCCTCATTTGGCAATTATTTTCATTTGGCACTTGTTCTCAGTCTCTTACCAATAGGGAAGCTTCATCACCATCCTCATTATCTTCATAACTTCCAGCTAAACTCTCTGCTCCTCCAGAGAGTCCAGTCTTCACCTCTTTTCCCTTCATCTTCAAATGTTTTTTCTTGGTGCCTATCTGCCATTAACCTTTAGACCACAATTTCTTGGAAATATAACTTTCTATTAGTTCTATGTTCTGTAGTAAGCTCTATGCTAATTTCCATCCCCATAAAGAGCTTGGATAATGACTCTTCCCCTCTCCCTCCACCAAAAAAAAAAAAAAAAAAAGAGATAAGAAAGTTTTCTGAAGCTTTCTATTCTTATATTGTGACTAAAACAAAATCTTTTTTTGGTTTATGTCTCAAATTCTTAGCACAGTGCTTTCCACATATAGTAGTCCAATAGATCATGGGTTCATTGATATGCTTAATTCTTCCAAAGATACAGATCTCAGATCCAGCATGCCTGTTTATCTTGTGTGATTCCATAATTCCAAACAAGGGTTTTATCCAACATTCTGTTGGTGGAGGCCTTTTTCATATGTGTGTGTGTGTGTATGTGGGGACATATATACATATATGTTGGTATAATCATTTCATAACTATTAACAGAACATATAGGCTCCTTACAGATTTTTATCACTATTGTCAAATAACTTGTCCATCTTTTTTATTATACATTTTTCTTTTGACATCATTTAAACTGTTTCTCCTTTGAAAATCTTAATGTGTATGCTTTCAACCTTCTCACATCTTCCCTGCATCTATCCATTGTCCTTTGATCCTGGACTTCATTCTTCAGAAACTTTGGTATTTCATGTCTTGCAGATATACAAAATCACAAGTAGAATAAAGTGTAATTTTAAAAAAATTCTTTGTTTAAAAAGAAATTTAGAATCACTAAAGTAATTTCCCCAAAATAGTCTGCATTTTTTTTTCTTGCTTAATTCTGAGCCAATTTCCTTGGACATTTGCAGTGAATTTTAAATTTCTTGTGTCATTGTTGACCATGCCAAGGGAAAAAATATCATATTGTATTTTATTTTTATTAATCTAATATTCAAGTGCTTATTTCAGATTTAAAGAGAGAAATTTCCAGACTGACAGAGTTTAGCACCTCAAGCCCAAAATTATTCTTCTTGCCATTTCCTCAGGCATATTTCTCTTCACAAGACTATTTTGAGTAAGATTTATAGAAATATTAAAAAATAAAAGTCTTTTTGGGAAGAAATGGAATTTGTGGTTAATATTCCAGAAGAGAATAACTAACAATCAAGCAAATCATTTCTACTTAGCCCTAGATTATTTTCTTGACTAGTATCTTCAAGAAATGAAAGCATCTCCCCAGTCATCAATATTATAATACTAAGTGTTGAAAGAGGGAGAAAGAAGGAAAAAGGAAAAGAAGGGACTTTCCTGGGTGGGCCCTAGGCCAGTTCCTTTAGGGGATGAACAAGTCAATAATCTTTACATGACAAGAAGTATTTATTATGTTAAATTTGTTTTCTAGTCTTAATCTACTTTACCTAAACTAAAAACTGCTGGATTAAGTGTTAGATCATAATAACCTCTCCATTCAAAAATCTTATTCTTCCACATCAATTTCCTTAATTCCACTGAGGGCAGTGATAATCTCCCAGATTTTTAACTTTATAATTATTCTCATTTCTTCATTCTTACCTCTCTATGTACAATCAACTCAATTAGATTTCATTCAAGATGAATTTATCAAGTGCCTATTATATATAACACTGTGTGGAGTATTAAGGATATAAATATGCCAAAGGTCCTCAAAGACTCCCAGAGGCTTAGGGCTTCTGCTATCTATATATAATAGTATAAAGAAAAAAATCAGTTAAGCAGGTAGAAGAAACTGCTACTTTGCTCTTTGGTACCTTGCTTGTGTCTTTTCACTGCCTATTCATCAGCACTAGAGAAGGGAAAAGTCAGGATTTTCAAACTAGTATCTTTAGTGCTTAACACAGTGCCTGGCATTTAGTAAATGTTTATTAACTGATTCCCAAGATTGCTTGTTGGGCAAATGACCATTAATTGGATTATAGTCTGGCAATTAGAAATTAAATTTTACAGGTACATGGAATGCTAATTATTCCATGAATTAACCGAAGCTCCTGATCCAGGAAGAGAAATTCAGAGAAAGATCTAAATCTGTAGACGGCAATTATTTGAGAAGACCCTGCTCTTTGTTCTAATTTCTCAATAATTGGGATTGACAAACTCTTATTTGGAAGATGAGAAGCTTCAATAGGCAACAGGGAGAAGAGGAACAAGACCTGAGAACCTAAGGGAAATTCTTCTGTTGTAGAGAATTCTTGCTTTTTTTTTTTTTTTTTTTTTTTAAGACCATGTGGAATTTGAACAGAAAGGGGCATGACAGCACTCATACTTTCCTTTAGAAGAGAAATTCAAAAATTTCATATGAATCATAAGCAGGAGCCAGTCAAAAAAAAGTCCAGTATCTCAATGTTTAGAGGCTTTATGACTAAGAAAATGACCATTGACAGAAACAGCTAAGTTTGAAAGTATAGGTTTTGAGAGAAAATAATGAGTGAATGTAATGAATTTTAAAATGTTAATAGAAAATCCATAGAAGGATTCTGAGATGATGGTAGAGTAGGTCAGAAAATTCCAAATCTTATTTTTCTTGTGCAGCAAGATAACTGTATAAATATGTATAAATATATTGGATTTAACATAAATTTTAACATATTTAACTTGTATTAGACTACTTGCCATCTAGGGGAGAGGGTAGGGGGAAGGAGGGGATAATTTGGAACAAAAGGCTTTGCAAGGGTCAATGTTAAAAAATTATCCATGCGTATGTTTTGTAAATAAAAAGCTTTAAGAAAGAAAGAAAATTCCAAGATCTCCCAGATTTTCTCCACAAATAAAACAAAATTGTACCTTAGAGAAAATATTGACCAGTGAAAAATAAGTCTTGGGGCAAAAGAGAAATTCTCTTGGGGACAACCTGAGAAGACCTGAAGAAAGATCCCAGAACAGAGGTTTAACCAGTTTTAAAGTGTAAACATCTTCAGTCTATCTGGACAGAAATCGTAGTTGTGAGCCCAGGAGCTAGCTGAGTTCAGAGATAGCCTCAGCTTGAACCATAGGGACTTTCACCTCCCAGACCACACAGGGAATAAGGGATGTGAGTCTGAGAAAAGTGAGGGCACCTCTGCTGATATGGAATGCCAGGTCCAGTTGTGCTGCTAAGACTCAGCCTTGGGGAAGAAGGAATCAATACACACAGTGAATACAGAAGCAGTGGGGCAGGGAAGCTACTGACAGCCAACACATGCAGGAAGATGGAGTTCTTGATTTGGGATTTCAGGCCAGAGGGAGGAACTAAAATAAATCAAAAGGCACCATCCCATCAAACACTAGAATTAGAAGTGGCTACACTAATAATTTCTCATTTGAAAAATAAGCAAGTAAAGAAGAGAGACTTACTATGGGAATAGGAAAGAATGAGACTCATCTTCAGAGGATGACATTGTAGTAAAAAAAACCACACACACACACACACACACACACACACACACACACACACACACACACACAAACCCCAAACACTCTCCTAGACCAAAGAATAACTTTAAATGTCTACCTGCCTAGAAAGAACTTATAGAAGAACTCAAGAGGACTTCCTTCTGGGGGTGGAACCATGGTGGCGGAGATCAGACAGGAGTCTCTGTAACCTCTTCTAACCTTCCCTCAAACCAACAACATATGAAGCCTCTAGACTGATTTTGAAGCAAAAAAAAAATCCACAATACCTGGAGGACAACACGATTCTAGAAGAAGATACTCTGGAAGAACCTCAAAACAGGTCTGTTTTAATTGGGCAGGGGGGTGGTCTGCTGAACCCAGACTGCCGCGCAGGGAGACCGGGGCAGGGAGCTGGAGCAGGGAGCTGGAACAGAAGTCAGAACAGGAGTGGGAGCGTTGTGCTTTTCACACACCTGGGAGTCTTCTGCAGGCCTCTTGGACCAATCTGTCTTGATTGTGGGCAGGTGGTTTGGAGGGTCTGCCTTTTGAGGGGGATAGATTGTGAACCACTGAACCCCTGATGAGCATTGGACCTAGCTGCCATTACACAGCACCTTAAAGCAATCAATCAATTAACAGGACTGATCAGCACCAGAAATAATTCAATCAGCAGAGCTGCCCCAGGGTGAACTAAAGCAGAACTGCCCAGCACCTGACATAATTCAATCAGCAGAACTGCCCAGTTCCTGAAATAATTCAATCAGCAGAACTGCCCCAGAGCAAATTAAAGCAGCTGTCCCACCTTTGCCCTAAACAGACCTCACACCTTAAAAAAAAATGAATAAAAAACCAAAAAGAGCTCTCACCATAGACAACTTTTATGGAGAGAGGGAAGAACAGACCTCAAATCCTGAGGCCCCTAAAGGTAAAGCAACTCCAGAAAAAGCCCCAAAGAGAGACATAAACTGGTCTCCATGACACAAGGCTTTCTTTGAAGATTGCATAAAAAATCTTAAAAGAGAGTTAGAAGAAACATGGGGAAACGAAATGAGATCACTGCAAAATAAAATAGAAAAAATGGAAAAACAATGCAATGAACAAAAAAATGTAATTGGTCAATTGCAAAAGGAACTAAAAACAGTAACTGAAGAAAATAAGACATTAAAAATTAGAATCGAACAATTGGAAATGAATGACTCATCAAGACTTCAAGAATCAGTCGAACAAAAACAAAAAAATGAAAAGATAGAGAAAAACATGAAATATTTCCTAGGAAAAACAAATGACCTGGAAAATAGATCTAGGAGAGACAATCTAAGGATTATAGGGCTTCCTGAAAGCCATGATGAAAAAAAGAACCTAGACACTATCTTCCAGGAAATCATAAAAGAAAACTGCCCTGATATTTTAGACCCAGAAGGCAAAATACTCCTTGAAACCATCCACTGATCACCTCCTGAAAGAAACCCAAAAATTAAGTCCCCCAGAAATATCGTAGCTAAAATCCAGAACTATCATACCAAGGAAAAGATATTATGAGAAGCCAGAAACAATTTAAATATTGGGGAGCCACAATTAGGATCACACAGGACCTAGCAGCTTCTACTTTGAAGGATGGAAGGGCCTGGAATCAGATATTCAGAAGGGAAAAGGAACTTGGATTACAGCCAAGAATAAGTTACCCAGCTAGAATGAGCATTATCTTCCAGGGAAGAAGATGGTCATTCAAAGATATAGGAGAATTTCACCTATTTCTACTGAAAAGACCAGAACTGAACAAAAAATTTGATCTACAAACACAGAACACAAGAGAAACATAAAAAGGTAACAAGAAAAAAAAAACAAAACTCTTGAGAACTATATTTATGTTATACTTATAGAATGAGGGTTGATTTTATGAATGTATTATTACATAATGTTATGATACGATTACTGTGATTTTATGATTATTATGATATGTTTATTGTGATTTTATTATTATTATGATATGATAAACTGAAAAAGAAATTAGAGGTAGAAAAGGGATAACACTGGAAGAAGAGGAAAAGGAGGTAAAATAAGGGAAATTACATCACATGTAGAGGCAAAGAAAACCTATAATGATTGAGGGGAGAAAAGGGAAGGGAATGAGAATTGGGTTAATCTCCATCTCATTAGATTTGGCTCAGAGGGAATAATAGAC
>JAJPUD010014013.1:0-23386 GCA_023553655.1 Myrmecobius fasciatus | reverse complement strand
AGAAAATTATAGACCAATCTCCTTAATGAATATTGATGCAAAAATCTTAAATAAAATATTAGCAAAGAGATTACAGAAAATCATTCCCAGAATAATACACCACGACCAAGTAGGATTTATACCAGGAATGCAGGGATGGTTCAATATTAGGAAAACTGTTAACATAATTGACTATATTAATAACCAAATTAACAAAAAACATGATAATCTCAATAGATGCAGAAAAAGCATTTGATAAAATCCAACATCCATTCCTATTAAAAACATTAGAGAGTATAAGAATTAATGGACTTTTCCTTAAAATAGTCGGTAGCATCTATTTAAAACCATCAGCTAGCATCATATGTAATGGTGATAAACTGGAACCATTCCCAATAAGATCAGGGGTGAAACAAGGTTGCCCGCTATCACCATTACTATTCAATATTATATTAGAAATGATAGCCTTGGCAATAAGACAAGAAAAAGAGATTAAAGGAATTAGAGCAGGTCATGAGGAAACCAAATTATCACTCTTTGCAGATGATATGATGGTCTACTTAGAGAACTCTAGAGAATCAACTAAAAAACTATTAGAATTAATCTACAACTTTAGCAAAGTTTCAGGATACAAAATAAATCCAAATAAATCATCAGCATTTTTATATATCACCAACAAAATGCAACAGCAAGAGATACAAAGAGAAATTCCATTCAAAATAACTATTGATAGTATAAAATATTTGGGAATATATCTGCCAAGGGAAAGTCAGGATCTATATGAGCAAAACTACAAAACACTCTCCACACAAGTAAAGTCAGATCTAAACAATTGGAAAAACATCAAGTACTCTTGGATAGTTCGAGCGAATATAATAAAGATGGCAATACTACCTAAACTAATCTACCTATTTAGTGTTATACCAATCAAACTCCCAAGAGATTATTTAACTGACCTAGAAAAAATAACAACACAATTCATCTGGAAAAACAAAAGGTCAAGAATTTCAAGGGAATTAATGAAAAAAATGCAAATGAGGGTGGCCTAGCTGCACCAGACCTAAAACTATATTATAAAGCAGTGGTCACCAAAACCATTTGGTACTGGATAAGAAATAGAGTAGTGGATCAGTGGAATAGGTTAGGTTCATAGGACAAAATACTCAATGACAATAGTAATCTAGTGTTTGATAAACCCAAAGACCCCACTTTTTGGGATAAAAACTCACTATTTGACAAAAACTGCTGGGATAATTGGAAACTAGTATGGAAGAAATTAGGCATTGACCTACACCTAACACCATATACCAAGATAAGGTCAAAATGGAAGGCATAAAAAATGATATTATAAACAAATTAGAACAATGTAAGATGGTTTACCTCTCAGACCTGTGGGGGGGGAAGGAATTTGTGACCAAAGAAGAACTAGAGGTCATCATTAATGACAAAATAGATAAGTTTGACTATATCAAGTTAAAAAGTTTTTGTACAAACAAAATGAATGCAGACAAGATTAGAAGGGTAGCAGTAAACTGGGAAAATATTTTTACATCCAAAGGTTCTGATAAAGGCCTCATTTCTAAAATATATCGAGAATTGACTCAAATATATAAGAATTCAAGCCATTCTCCAATGGATAAATGGTCAAAAGATATGAACAGACAATTTTCAGATGAAGAAATTGAAACTATTTCTGGTCACATGAAAAGGTGCTCCAAGTCACTATTAATCAGAGAAATGCAAATTAAGACAACTCTGAGATACCACTACACACCTGTCAGATTGGCTAAAATGACAGGAAATGATAATGATAACTGTTGAAGGGGATGTGGGAAAACTGGGACACTGATACATTGTTAGTGGAACTGTGAACGGATCCAACCATTCTGGAGAGCAATTTGGAGCTATGCTCAAAAAGTTACCAAACTGTTCATACCCTTTGACCCAGCAGTGTTTCTACGGGGCCTATATCCCAAAGAGACTTTAAAGGAGGGAAAGGGACCCACATGTGCAAAAATGTTTGTGGCCGCCCTTTTTGTAGTGGCAAGAAACTGGAAACTGAAAGGATGCCCATCAATTGGAGAATGGCTGAATAAATTATGGTATATGAATGTTATGGAATATTATTGTTCTGTAAGAAACGACCAACAGGAGGATTCCCGAGAGGCCTGGAGAGACTTGCATGAACTGATGCTGAATGAAATCAGTAGAACCAGGAGAACATTATACACAGCAATAAGACTAAACGATGATCAATTTTGATGGACATGGTTTTCAACAATGATGTGATTCAAACCAGTTGTTCAGCGATGAAGATAGTCATATACATCCAGAGAGAGGCCTGTGGGAACTGAGTGTGAACCACAACACAGCATTTTAATGCTTTCTGTGAATATTTCCATGCATTTTGTTTTCCTTCTTAGGTTGTTTTTTCTTCTTCTCTTTCTAGATCTGATGTTTCTTGTGCAGTAAGATAACTGTATAGATATGTATACATATATTGTATTTGTCATATAATTTATCCTATTTAGCATGTATTAGATTACCTGTCAACTAGCGGTGGGGGGTAGGGGGAAGGAGGGGAAAAGCTTGGGAAAAAAAAAAGTTTTTGCAAAGTTCAATGTTGAAAAATCACTCATATGTTTTGTAAGTAAAAAACTTTATATAGATATTGAAAAAAAACTCAAAAAAGGCTTTAAAAATCAAATGAACGATATTGAGGAAAAAACAAATGAAATGAGAACCATCCAAGAAAAAAAGATTATGAAAAGAAAATCAATCAGCTAGAAAAAAGAAATCCACTGTCTTAAAAGAATAAAATGACTTCTTGAAAATTAGAATTGCACAACAGGAAACCAGTGAAGTAATAAAAAACAAAAAAACAAAAAACAAAAACAAAATATAAAGAATTTAAAAAATAGGAAAGAATTTGAAACACAAGAATGACAACAAATCTGGAGAATACATCAAGAAGAGAAAATATAATAATCTATAAGCCTGAAAACTGTGATTAAAAAAAGAACCTTGACAAAATAATACCTGAAATAATCCAAGAAAATTTTCCTGAAGTGATAGAACAATAGGGGAATGTTGAAATAGAAAAAATACACTATTCACTACCTCCACAAGATCCAAAGGAAAGCACATAGGACATTATTGCTAAACTTTTAAACCCCCACATCAAAGAGAAAACTTTACAAGCAACAAACAAAAAACCAATTCAAATATGCTGAAGCTACTATCAAAATTGTATAGGATTTATCAGTAGCTACAATAAAAGAACACATGTCTTGTAATATTATATATAGACAATCAAAAGAACTAGATCAGCAAAATGAAATTTAATTTTGAATGAAAAAAAAACATTCAATGAACTCTGATTTTCAGGATGTTGTTTTAAACAAACCTGAACTTTAGAAAACTAACACAGAAGAGCCAATATCAAAGACTAACCTCAAGGGACAATAAGGACAAATTGTTTATGTTTTATACATGAAAATGTGCCATATGTTTAAGACTGACATCAGTAATTCAGTAGTCCAAAAGAAAGATTGGGGCAGAAAGATCTGACTCTAAAAACAAAATCATCTAGGAAAAGGTATAAATAGTAATTAAAACTATGCTATGAGGTGCTAAGGAAGAACTGACAGAGATATTAGATAGAAAATGTGAGCTAGTCATTCTGACAATCTACTCAGATTGGGAATGGGGATATAGAGAAGGATACATACATGTATACATATATATATATATATATATATATATATACCAAAAAGGGTATATCCCCCTTCAAAATCTGTAGGGAAATAAGGAGGGAGAGAATAGGATAAGGTAGAGTAAAGAAGTATTAGATTCACAGGAGTGGGAAAAGGTGTATAAATTAGAATGGAATAGAGAGGGGAAAATTGGGCAGAAGAAGATAAAGGAAAAATTTGTGAGGAGGGTGGGGGATGAGGGGAAATTAAGATCAAGGCAAGTTAAATAGTAGAACTAAAGTAGAAGAGTTATCAAGGATAGGAAATAAGAGAAATACACAGCAAGCATAACAAAGATCAGGAAAAGAATTTGTTAGAAAAAAATGTAGGGGCCAGCTAGGTGGCACAGTGGATAGAGCACCAGCCCTGAAGTCAGGAGGACCTGAGTTCAAATGTTGTCTCAGACACTTAACATTCCCTAGCTGTGTGACCCTGGGCAAGTCACTTAACCCCAATTGCCTCAGCAAAAAGCAAAAAAAAAAAAAAATGTAGGATAGTAATCATTGATCTCAGACAAAATTAAACCTAAAGATTCAATAGAGAAAGCTATATTATATGTCAGCCATATTAATATTGTTTTAAATACATGCCTATGTATGTGTATATGCATATGTGTTTGTGTGTGTGTGTGTGTGTGTGTGCATGTGTGTGTATATGTGTGTAAATAAATATATCCCTGCTTAACTATAGCCTGCTTAGAGAACATGGGGAGGATAAATAGGGAAAAAAAGAATAAAGTAAAAAGCACACTTGAGAGAACAAAAGATTACCTACAAGGAAGTAAAAAGAAGATGGACAGTCATGAATATAATGTCCTCTGCTATTATATATGCTTTCTTGAAATGGAAATTTATTATTGCATATTTTTAATTCTCCTTCATATTCTGCTGGGCAATGGAAATCTTTTTTATCCTCTTTTTGTCTTTCTATTTTGCTTTTTTCTTATTTTCTATTTAAGTTTTTAGTAACTAAATTTTTTTAAAAAGTAAAAAAAAAAACTTGGTCAAGATATTATGCATTTGGAGATGAAGAACTGGAGTTGAGCAATGAAACTGAGACTTCAAAGAGCAATTAGAAGCTACAGGGGTAATAATTGAAGATTTTCATCATTAGGATGTACTCAATATAATTCCTACAATGAAATGCTCTGGGGCTTAATGATGTAGAATTTTGACAGGAATAGATAGCAAGGCAGTGAAAATCTACTAAGTTAGCTAAGAATACAGCAGTGCTGGATGTGTTTGGGGAAGGGGTGGAAGAGAAGAGGGTGGTGAGGGGCTGGGGAACACACAATTGTATGGCAGAGTAAAAAAAACCCACAATGGCTAGCTAGATTTTCATTTTCATATACTACTAGTTCTTTTGAGTCAATTACCTCAGGCCTTTGAGAACAGTCAGGGAATATGAATCTTGTTTCATGATAGGCAGCCTATCCCAACTTCCTATCCAAGATTATTGAAGAAGATGAAGCAGGTATAATTTTTATATTCAAAGTATTCTTTTAGAACCAAGTGTAGTGAAACATTTCACTCCTACAATACCTTAAACCTGTGTTATGATTTTTATTTCTTTCTTTCAGCGAATCTTTGTTTTTGGTACAAAGGACTATTATTCTATACTTGCTTTTTCGAAGAAATTGTAAATTCCTGAATATGGATCCTAATAGTCTGTGCCTGTCTATGGGTTACATGAAGGAATTGTCTCATCAGATTTCTAAGACCTCAGGCTGATGAGATGTGGGACCAAATTAGGTCTTGTCTGAGAATATAATTTTGATTTTCCCTATTTCTATAGAAGTAAAGATTGTAGTAAAGTGTGTTTCTCTAAGTATAGTGGGAAGAGGGAAGACTTGAGTCATCAAGAAAGAAAGTGTAGATAGAAAAAAATAGGGCAAAAGATAGGATCATGAAATTTGCTCACATTTATGGAACATAAAAGAATCTTGAGACAATGTCACATTTAGGAACATCACAGGAATGCCCATCAGAATTAAAAGGAGAATCAGGAAAAAGCAGTCACTGAATCCAAAAAAGGATAAAGTATAAAGGAGGATCATTAGTGTCAAATGCTTTAGAGATATCAAAGCTAATGTAGGACTAAAACAAGGACTTTGAAAAGATCTCTGTGTATGGCAATGATTTATTGCTCATAACTTTGGAGAATTTCCATTAGAGTGAGAGGTGTGGAGTGAAGTTAAACCTAAAGGAGAAAAGAGTAAGATCTGCTAATGTGGAGAAAGCAAGTAGACTATGCTTTGTAAAAGCTTTACGGTAAATGAAACTCCTCAGAAAGTGTAATAAAAAACTGATAAACATTTTGCATACTGACAGCTTTGTAAATTACTAGTAAAATAGACCTGTTTTTCTTTGGCATTTTCCTTTTTTCAGAACATTAAGTAACAATTTAGAGTTTGAAGATATGCTTCATTCAACTAAGGCAGATGTTTATCATTACAAAGGAGGAAGAGATAGAGGTGGGAGGAGAACACAGTGAAAATCATTGCTATAATATTTTCTGTACAATCATGTGTATCTGTAAGTCTCTGAGAGTTTGTAGGCTTATTTGGTTAAAGGTGGAAAAGGAATTGCTCATTAAGCTCCAACAAGAAAAGGGAGGGATGCATAATTTTCATTTTCATCTCTATCCCAAGCCCTGGAAGATGGGTGTTATCAAAATTCTGCATTCTTTCCCCTTTTCTCATCAGATAAGTTCTAATTTCCATGTCCATTCTCTGTGGAAAATAATGGAGAAGGCAACATGATCAGAATAGTACCAAATCAAGACCAGCATGCTCAAGTACTCTATAAAGTCTAGAAGAAAGGAGACTAGAATCACATGACCTGAAGTTTCTCTGCTATTGGAAAAATTATAAAATAATTAACCATTTCTTTCATATACCTCATAAGCCCTGGTTAGGAATAGGAGAAGGAGGAGCAAACTGCTTTGACCCTAAAATTCAAACAAATAAATTCTGTCCTCTCTATTTCTTTCTTTCTCTCTTTACAATTTACCTCCTTCTTTTATAACTTTTTATTCATAAATAATGAAACATGTCAAAAAAGAAGTCATAATTAATCACATATTTATCATATATTCATCCAGAATAAATGGAGTGGGGGGGTGGGGGAGGCTTCTGGTTAAGGTCTATATAATCTCATGTTTTACAGTTTGCACCTAGCACTCCTTTACTGAAGAAAGACATCTTGTCTGTTAGGAGTTGCCCTTTCTTGTAAGATTGTAATAAATCTTTTTTGCTTTTCTACCTTGAGAGTCTCTGATTGTAATCTGAGTTGGAGCCATAGCTGTCCCACACAGTTGTGGGAGCTCATCTGGGACATTTACTCTTCATGAGGGAACCCTCCCTCCCATACCAAATCCTAGGGCAGGTGCCCTCTGGAGAGTTCTCCAAGGGACTCTGGACTTACCTAGGTAACTCCCTCTCCAATGGGTTAAATTTCTGAAGAGAGAGACTCAGAGAAAGCAAAAACAGAAGTAGGCTAGTGAAAATAGAGGATTAATTTGACTCAGGAAATAAATAAGCTAAGAAAAATTTGAAATCAGTCAAGTAGGTTGTCCATGACCCAGGTAGAATAAGAAACTGATTAGGGTAGGAGAGACTCCATACAAAGACTTTTCCTTTGACAAGAATTTGTGAGCACCTGGATGACTGAGACTAGGATTGGGAGAATTTAAGGCATTCTGTAAAAGGCTCCCATTTGTCTTTGATATTGGAAAGCTCTAAGTGGTTTGAGTCCATAAGGATGCACCCATTTTCCTTTGGTAAGATTGGGTGAGTCTTCCATCAAAAAAGATAAGATATTATGAACCTTGGAAAAGGAACAATCTAAACTATTTGGCTCTAAAAACCTATCTATTCTCTTAGGAAGATAGCCCTTTAAAAAGAATTGGGATGAAGTATCAAAATGTATAGAGATTAAATATTATTGTTTTGTTTGGGGAGATGCTTCTTCCCTTGGAGGAACTGTTCATGCCCAAGGGCTGAATGTAAATTCGAAAGAGCCATCAATGCCCAGCTGATGGGTTCCTAATGCTTCAACTCCAGAACTACCCTCCTCCCTTCCACCCCAAGGTGGGGCTGAGAATGAGAGCTTGATTGATTTAGGAAAGCAATTTGTGTTTGTATGTGTGTGATTCTGTGTTTTGTCTTCTGCATTTCAGTTAGTCAACTGAATTACAAAGGAAAGATCTGGCTATTTGCTATTTAAAAACCATTTGTTTTACATGTAATTGGAATTATGTAAATAGCTTTTAGCTTTAGAGGAAGGACTAGTTGTGACATAGGGAAAGTTTTTAAACTGCCATATCAAAAGGGAAAAAAAAATGACATATTTCTGTGTATCTAGAAATGGCCAGTTTGGATTTCCAGAAATAGTTAAAATTATAATACTGCATTTTAGCATATTCTGGAGTTTTTCAGATTAAGTTTTAAGTTGCTTAGCACTATCTCTCAGATGACTTGAGTTAGTCTATTGTATTTTTAAGTAGGACTAATTTACATGACTAAAAACTTTTTGAGGTTCTAAACATGAGGATTATGGAAAAATTACAAAAAGAAAAAAAAAAGTCCTCTCTGGGATTTTTCATGCTTCCTTTCCTTGAAGAAGTTTGTGGAATCTGTCCTGACTAGGCTGGTGTCCCTAGGCCTGGATTCTTAGGGGATTTGTCACATCTTTGATGTGACCCACGGCATATCAGGCATGGGGAGAGGGCTAGTCACTAGGTAACAGACTTGGGTCCATTTCTCTGACCCTCTTCCCCCCAGGTCCACCAATTTTTTAAAGTCCTATAGATGGACTTGAAAGGGCAGTTTTCAGCCACCTTAAATTTTGGAGTTGTGTGTGTTTAAATGGGAATTATGATTCTGAAATTGTATAAGATAATTTCTGTTACTAATTCATGATAAAATTGTGAACTTGTTTATTCTGGTACATGATTTTAGAAATATGTTATATTATTGAAGTATTGCTACTAGAAGTTTACATCTGTATTTGATTTAATCTTAAGTTTAAAAAATTGTGTGAGCTGTGCTTTAATATTTTCTCAGTCTTGATGGATATGTGGTATACATTTTGTGAAATTTGGCCCAAAGTTTAAAATATTACCTGTATTCTCAATGTTAAAGTTTGCCTTGCTTTCTTCTTTTAATAAAAAAGAAACAAGAAAATTTGGTGTATAGGGATATGTGTAATTGCAAAACAAATTGTATCTTCAAAGTATGTAAAAAGGCTAAAGATAAATAAGAAAGCATTAAGGATTTCCAGAGGGAGGGAGCCTGGCTCCAATATTATCAAGTTAGGTTTTAATGAAATGACACCAGTGGGGAAACTGAAAGATAGTTTCTACTTTCAAATGGTCCACTTTCACCTGAGCTCTGCTGCTTTAAAAAGAGTTATTGAAATAACATTAGAACAAATTGTATTTAATTATGGATTGATTTAGACTCTAGATTCTGTTAAAGGAACATTTTTTTTTAAATTAAAACTTTTTATTTGCAAAACATGTATGGGTAATTCTTCAACATTAACTCTTACAAAGCTTTCTGTAACGAATTTTTCACCACTAGTCTCCACCCCTCCCCTAGATGACAGGAAATCCACTACAAGATAATTATGTTAAAATACGTGACAAGTCAAATATATGTATATATATTTCCACACTTATCATTGTTGTGCAAGAAAAATCATATCTACAAGAAAAAAAAATCAGAGAAAGGAAACACAATGCAAGCAAACAGCAATAGAGAGCATGAAAATGTTATATTGTGGCCCACATTTCATATCCCTCTCTCTGGGTGTATATGGCTTTCTTTACTGAACAATTGGAACTGGTTTGAAACATTTCATTGTTGCAGAGAGCCATGTCCATCAGAATTGATCATCATATAGTCTTGTTGTTGCCATGTATAATGATCTCCTGGTTCTGCTCATTTTCGCTCAGCATCAGTTTATGCAAGTCTCTCCAGGCCTCTCTGAAATCATCCTGCTGTTCATTTCTTATAGAACAATAATATTCCATAACATTCATATACCATAATTTGTTCAGCCATTCTCCAATTGATGGGCATACATTCAGTTTCCAGTTTCTAGCCACTACAAAAAGGGCTGCCACAAACATTCTTGCACATGTGGGTCCCTTTCCTTCCTTTATGATTTCTTTGGGATGTAAGCCCAGTAGAAACACTGCTGGGTCAAAGGGTATGTACAGTTTGATAACTTTTTGAGCATAGTTCCAAATTGCTCTCCAGAATGGCTGGATCTGTTCACAGTTCCACCAACAATGCATCAGTGTCCCAGACTTCCCACATCCCCTCCAACATTCGTCATTATCTTTTCCTGTCATTTTAGCCAATCTGACAGGTGTGTAGTGGTACCTCAGAGTTGTCTTAATTTGCATTTCTCTGATCAATAGTGATTTGGAGCACCTTTTCATATGACTAGAAATAGTTTTAATTTCATCATCTGAAAATTGTTCATATCCTTTGACCATTTAAGAATTGGAGAATGGCTTGAATTCTTATAAATATGAGACAATTCTCTATATATTTTAGAAATGAGGCCAAAGGAACATATTTTACTTCTAAGGTTTTATAAGAAATAATGAAGAGGGATTGCAAATTGAATGGCAACTCCATACACTTGGGCATCTGGCCTCATCAGGGAAAGTGTAAAGAATAAATCACATTTTTTGGAAATGGATTATTGAATTGATGTTACAGACTAAATTGCCTTGGATCAAATGTTTGCCTATTGCTTTGTTAAAAAATTAGAACTGTTTCCAGAAGTGATCTGTGATTTTCCCCATATGAGATTACTTTTTTTTTTTTAATTTATTTTTTTATTTGGGAGGAGAAAGGGAAAGATCCTCTTTTGAAATAAAGGATAAGTTTTTAAGGAATTATATACTGGCAGTGTCTTCATCCCTTACCCTTAGGAAGCAGTGATTGTTAGCCCCAAAACCACCTTTGGAGTTTGTAGTTTTAGGAAAGTGGGTGCTTACTAAATCTTAGAAGAAGTAGAGTGGGAAGGACTTTACCTTACATATAGACCACTGAGACTGCAATCTGGAGGCTGAGAACACCAGGGTAAAAGGACCTGTGGAGGAACCTCAAGAATGGATTGTTAAGGAAAATTTATACCCTCTAAAATTGACTTTGCAATTAGGAATGTTTTGGTGGGAGGATAGATTTTTTTGTGCTCAGAGGAATTTTAACAATATTGCTGTTATAGTTGCTATTTTTATTTCCAGAAAAGTTTATAGAAATTCCTAGATTAGAGGAAGTTGAATTAACATTTTTTTAGGATGAAGAAATTATTAATGTTAATTCTGATAGATTTCTTTAATGTGAAATTAGGATAGTATATTCTATATTCTTTGTCAGTTTTAATTGTTACATTGAGTCATTTTAAAGCAATTCCCAGGAGATTCTGAGAACAGTGGTCTATGTCTTTGCCCCTTTGAATCTGATTAATACCTGACCATGTTTTGATAAAGATTGGTTATTGAGCATCTTAAAGTAAAATGAGTAATGTTGAATTTAAAACCCATTTGCTCAGATATGAAGATAAGCTGTGGATTTTTTAGGATAAATCTCTTACTGTTATCAATGTAAAATTATAGCTGATACTTATTTAAGATATGTGATCCATTAGAATTAAATTCATTTCAAGCTTTGATTAATGAGATTTATTATTTGAAATAAAATCCCTTGCGACTGTAGCTGATATTATTTAGAGTTTTGAATTCAGATATGATTGTCTGATGGATCATCAAGCCCAGTAATCTACCTCTAAAAGGAATATGTCGCAAGTTACTCAGAGAAATGTTACAGGTTGACAGTAGTACGTGGGCAAGAGTTGGGAGAACAAACTTGGCTTCTGCTTAAGGTGGGACCCTTCTGACTTAGTTTCCCAGTGCTGTTCCTTTGAATAAGAACCCACCTGATTATTCCTAAGTCTGGTTATACTTATTCCATACAATTAGCTAAAGATGCTTGTCATGTATGTTCTCTCAGTTGAGGTCCAGTTTTGATGCTATTATAATAATGCCCCTGCTTTTCCCTCTTATATCAAATTTCTTTAATTAGGGCAAATGGTCAGTAGATTCAAATAAGATTTGAAGTTTCCTATCTGAAAATATGTGGTCATTATATCCTAAATAAGTAGTAAGTGAGTATTTGGCCTTGTCATATATCTGTTGCGAGATGCATATGTCTGATTCTCTTAGCATATCTATTGTTGCTGACTTTCCTGATATGCACCTTTATTTGTGAAATTACCTATTCTAATTACTGGAGACATAAATGGTTGGGGTGATAGATGGTCCCAAATAGAGCCCCAACTTGTATGTTGAATAGACTCATTAGACTCCAGGCCATAGTCTAAATAATTCCTAATCAGACACCAAAGGCACTGGATTTGTTAGCAGACCAGACCACTCAGACTAGAGAAGCAGTACTACTCCAGCATATATTAGTATTAGACAACTTGTTGGTTGAAGAAGGTTGAGTTTGTGGGAAATTAAATTTTTGCTTCATGAAAATTGATGGTAATGGACAGGTCGAGAAAGATAAGGGAAAGATAAAGGTAAGAGATACTTATTGGATAAAGTTTGTTATTTACTAGTATTCTTTTGTTTCTGGGATAGATTAGACCCCCCCAGACAAGGGGAGAGTAGGTCAGAGTTGGAGTGTGGTCTTCTGATTATGGTCTATGTAATCTTGTGTTTTACAGTTTATACTCCTTTGCTGAAGACACCTTGTCTGTTAGAAGTTGCCCTTATCTTGGAGCCTAATAAATCCTTTTTACTTTTCTACTTGAGAGTCTCTGATTTTAATCTGGTTGGGGTCATAGTGGAATCCTCTGAACAGGAGCTCCTTTATCATTAGGTTGAGTCACTGGACTGATTTTTTTTTTTTAATAACAAGATCTTTGCCCACTTGCCTCATCTTCCTTTATGCAATGAATTGGAGCATTATAATTCTCTCAAATTGATTAAGGACTAATTCACACATAATTTATATTTTTGATTGGTTGATTCACTTGAGATATCAGGGCCTTCTGTGATTACATTGTCACCTCCATCTTTACACCAGAAATATTTGAATGAAGTGCTGCTTTTAATCTTGGTGAAATATGTGATTTGACTGTTCAAGCAAGACCATATATATTTCAGTAATCTTCTAAATCTTCAACTTGTTCTAAAATGTCCTATAAAAGAATTTAATATTTTCTGTAGTCAAAAATTTTATTGATTTTTTTTTAATAACTGTGTAGCACTCAGTATAGGTATTTATGAAACCTATTGCAGTACACTTCCTATGCAAGCTTGGGCAAATTGATTAATTTCTCTTGGTCAGTTTCTTTAGTCACAAAGTAATGCCCACTGCCTTCTCCTTGCTTCTTAGGAATATGTTGTTAGAATTAATAACATCTTTAGATTAAAAAAAAAAGTAAGATAATATATTCCTAAAATATGTTGATCTATTGTCATTGTTTTATTTTCATTACATTTTTGTTTTACATAAAACCATTTTTAGATAAGTTCATGGGGCTATTTAAAATTATCAGATAGACTTTCTACAAATTTACATAATTTTTAAAAAATGGTTTTTAAAAGTTTTTAAACAAACCTGCTATTTAATGAGTATAGGAAGGCCCCAGTGAGGAACTCTTTCTGACAAAGGTAGTCCTCTACTTTGCAGCTTAAAGAGCTGCTTAGGGCAGCTGAGAGGTCAAAGTGGCTTGCTCAGGGTCAAACAACCAAAATGTATAAAAGGACTTGAAACCTGGTCTCCTTGACCTGGAAATGTAATCTTGAGTCTTAAAGCTGACACTATTCATCATATACAGTATCTCTCAAGGCATTTAATAAGTTTCTTTGATGATGACTCAATAAGACAAGCTAGGTCCTTGGTAGCCAAAAGTGACATTGGGGAAGACCATGAATGGCAATAAAGAATCTGGAAGCTTAGCTACTACCTGAGGCAAGCATGGAGGAGCACTGATAGGATCATCTCTATCTTAAGTGGTCCTTTTGATCTCAAGAAAGCCTTTTATTACTAGTTGAATACCATACATTGACAAAATCATTATGATCCCACAGTTTACTGTATCCAATTAGAAAGTCAAATGATCATATCACACCCCCCCCATCCTGCTCCCTCAACCTTCTTCCCAGTTATATTTCTTTCATAGAAGAACCTAACTGAATATCACTAATTTTCTAACTCCTTTTTTGGGGTTAGTCTGCTTGCTAAGTGTCATACTGACTAGCACCTATTAAGACCCTAACTCCTTTTTAGGAGTTTAGTTTAGCCTGCCAATCAATGACATAATCTTCCACTTGCCAAGTCTTAAGGTTATCTTCTCCTTAATGGTATCTTAAGCCCTTCATTAATTGCTAAAATCCTTTTCCTTGCTGAAAACCTTTATGGATTTAGCCTGCTCTTAGGAACATAATAAAATCTCTGCCCTTTGATTTGGGGAAGTTCTAAGTCTACAGATTCTTTTGAGATGGCCACAACACTGGCCAATATACATTTAGGGTATCACTCCTGTGCCTCAATACTTTTATCATTAAAGAAAGCAGAGGAGTTTGAGCATTTGCTTTGTACCATTCTTTATATGAATGGATATTTATCTGACCATTTCCTTGGCTGAATTTTATAGCCAATCAGTTCTGTGTAAGGGCTTTTTGTATGTTTATTTGATTTTCCTTTTATAACAGCTAACATACTAAAAAAAATAAACTACATTCTTTAATTTTGGTGGAGATTTTTAACTCTACCTAATCATGTCAATTCAGGTGAACAAACATCAAATAATTTTGTTTTTTCAGTTAAACAATCATTTACTACTAATGAATAGTGGTATGCAAATCACTTAAGTGTTACTTGAGCAGAATAATAGAAAACAGTCTTAAATAAACCAGAAAATAGGGAATAGGAAAAGTAAACTAGAGTTTTCTCCTCCATTAAAAATATCTGCTTATCATATTTCAAGAAATCATAAAAAGCTTTTTATGTTTATATTTTCTTGAACCAAAGGTGAAATTTAAAAGAAAATGGGTTTCATAAGGTTCCTCAACTGCAAGAAACCTCAAGTTCATTACATTAAAAAAATATGATGCCAAACTCCAAGGAAAGTTGGCAAAAATAAGTATAATATAAAAAAAATACTTAGGTAAATAGAGAACAGTATAATTAATTACAGAGAGAATAAAAGGGTTTGAGAGAAACAGAAGAGTTAGATGAAAAATAATAAGCAAAACAAACTTCAAATTTTGAGGGATGATTATAAAGAAGTGACTGAAGGGAAAGTGAGAAAAGATAACAGCCAGTGACCCAGATCTGGGTTAGAATAAGGGAAAGAAAAGGGATTAGGAACAAAAAGTTTCAACTTTAGATTACTCACATTGATTTTATTACCTTTCTTCCATGACTTTATTTTTCTTAGTATGCAAAGAAATGTGGGGAGGGGGAAATTCATCCAGGTGTGGCCCAGGGTAGCTAAGAGGTCAGTTTTCAAATTGGAATGAAATCAAGCACTCACAGTGTTCAACAAAAAGAAACAACCACCCCAAAATTGATCTAGTCACAGCATTGAAAATATTAGGAACAAGGAAATGGCTGGGGAAAATGCAGCCTACCCTTGGTTACATACAGAAATACTCCGGGTCATTCGTGTGGTTAGTATAATGATTGTGGAACATTTACCAAGTCAGAAGGGCATTGAATCTATATGGGCTGCTTTTTATTCTTTTAGATAACTAAGAAACAAAATGAAGGGATTTGGTTTTAGAATTGATAGTTCCCAGGATCTATCAAAGTTCAGCACAGATTTTCATCCTTTTAGGCCAAGTGTATATGATAAAGGAGGCCAAGTTTTCCAAAGATAGTAATTATTAGAGTAAATGTAAACTTTGACAAAGAATAGATTGACAATAGGAATCAACATGGGAATCTTTTCTATTGTGAACAATTATTTCATTTTGTTTGACTCTTCTTTATTTCAAGGGAAGGTTGTATCAGGAGAGGACCTGGCATCATTGAGAAGTAATACTTATATTATGAAAAGAAATATTTTAAAAATAAAAAGGATAGCATTGATGAATTTTGAAAATAGAAGAAACCTGATTGGGTTAGAAGTTGTGGAACAATGGAAAAATATAGACAAATATTATTTTAAAATATCAAAGAGACAGATGAGATAGTAAGAGAATGGACTGGTAGGGTCAAAAAACCTTTTATAATATTGAGAAGGCACGAAAAATGTTTTTTAAACAAAGGTAAAAGAATTAATGGAGGACAGATTAAAAAAAAAAACACAATAAAAAATGGATATGATTTCTGTAGTAAGTTAAGATACTTCCTGAAGGAAATAGAGAGGGAGGAAGATCAATAAAGGTAGATGGCTTAGCCTTACCAAGGACGAGGACAAGGTAGCTTTTCCTTCGGTGAATATAGTAAAAGAATAAAGAGAGTAATAATGTTGAAAAAAGTTGTGGCATATTCTGGCAGCAAGGAACAAGTACACTTTAAATAATTTCAGTATTTTTAGTAGACTAATACTCTGACCTGTTATAAATCTGAAGGTACCAACATGAAGTTCAGTCAACCAATCAACACATATTTCTGAATGACCAGGAAGGTTCCAGGTGCTATTCTATGCCCTAGTGATACAAAAAAATATAAATGAAAAAATAAAAATAAATAATGATTTAAAAGAAAAAATATATATTATTATTTTTTCAACTGAGGAGTTGGCTTCTCAGCAATATAAGTTTTGAATTTGTAAAACTTGATCATGAAGAATAGAATTTATTTTCTAACTCAGTTACCAGATGGAGTAAGTCTCACAGAGGGATAATTGAGTTACACATTCATATCCATCTGAAAAAGAAAAAAAGCTTGCTGTGACTTGATTCTCTGTTAAAATTTGAACCACTATTCATATTCTATTTGATTTGGTTTTAAAATAAAAAATGTCATTTTCTTCTGGATTCAATGTTTTGCTTCCAAATGATCTAATAACAGCTACCTTCCAGTTTGATATTAAGTGTAAGAGATGAATGAAACAATGAATAAATGAAAAAAAAACCCACATTTATTATGTTCTTTCTTACTGTGTCTGGTCCTGTCCCAGGCACAGAGGATACAAATGCAAAAAAAAAAAAAAAAAAAAGCATTCCCTGCCCTTAAGGAGTGTATATTCGAATAGGAAAAGGCAGTACATAGGAAAGCAGTAATAAAAGAAGGTTGAAGGCAAAGGAGGGTTTCTGGAGTTTAGACATGCTTTATTTATGTGATATTGTGAAATAAACCAATATTAATTTAATAGACATTTGAAGAACAATTTTTTTTACACCTCAATTCTTTTAAAGAACTTCACTCAATGGAATGAAGCAATTCAAAATTTAATTTTTTTGATTCCAAATGACTCAGTGATTAAAGTAAAAGATTAAAATGATTGTGAGCACATTAAAAAACTTTTTTCAAGGCTCAAACAAAATAATGTATGTGAACATCTGTGAGTGAATATTTGTGTGTTTGTCTGCATGCTCACGTTGGTGGATTTTAAACAAATTTAAAAACTCTATATGTCAATAATTATGATTACTACTACTCCTATGATGAGTCCATTTACTTGTCAGAAAAATAGATACTTAAATAGGCAGTCAATAGTTCAAGACTTACTGATATTTGGCATATATGAGGCATGTCAGCTTTTGTAAGTTCTTTGAATTTGGTCATGATCTCAGCTGTTTTATCTCAAGAAATATGGAAATATAAGCAGAATATAAGTTTTTTGAAGACAAAAACTCCCATCATCCCTTTTTCTCTATGTCCTTAGGTATGGCACAATACTTTTCTTATTGCAAATTTCTTTTAACTAGACCTGTTATTTCACTGCCTGATTGACATCTGCTTTGAACTCCATAGTTTTAAATAATGCATGGGGCATTTAAAAATTAAGTAATTTGCTTAAGATTACATATCCAATATACATCGTATGTGGGATTAGAACCAGGTTTAGTAACTTTAAAACAGTTTCTATATGGTATTCTATTGAATTGATTTGAGTTGAGAATGAAAAGTTAACTCTGCCATAGTTTGAGGAAACTGGATAAAAGATTGAAACATTCAGAGCCAGCTCAAGATTTCTGAATATTTTAGTTAGCTTTGAGCAGTTCAATATTTCAACAAATTTTCTTCTTATCATGGATATGACAATTCCCTTCAGGAGTATGGGTCAAAACTTATCTCACTTTATATTATTATTGGCCATGTTCTCAAATAAATCATCAATAGTGGATAAGAGTGGTATTTTCTGTTGGTCTTTTAAGATCCTGTGAGTACCAGTGTAGTTCTTGTGTTTAAGCCTGGATGTTGTTTATGACTGTTATAAACTCCTCCAAATTTATATTTCTCTAAATTGTCTTTATTCTTCAAGTTTGACAAAGCTGGAACTATTCTCTTTTCTTTTATTCTCTCTAAATCCAACACACATATCAGTTATCTCACCTTTGTTCAAACAAACCACCACCCACAGATGTAGATATTAGTAGCTTTTAAATTTTTTTTAATTTATTTATTTTTGCTGAGGCAATTTGGGTTAAGTGACTTGCCCAGGGTAACACAGCTAGGGAATGTTAAGTGTCTGAGACCAGAATTGAACTCAGGTCCTCCTGACTTCAGGGTTGGTGCTCTATCTACTGCACCACCTAGCTGCTCTTATTAGTGGCTTTTTTAAAAAAGCAAAGAAAACACCAGGAATTTCATATAATAATTTATATGAATCAGTATATCAGGATTTCAAAGAAAATTTCTCCAAGTGAGTTTGGAGAGACTTTTTAATGTAAAATATACTGAATTAGATTGATTGGTAAACATCTGTGGATATTCATGGCTACAATGTAGATCACTAATAAGTAAGACAAAATAAAAATAACAACCCTCCCCCCCCAAAAAAAATGTTGGTATAAGATAATCAGCATCATTTCTGAGATCCAGAAATGAAGCCCAGTATTTTTAATTTCTTATGTTGGAATTAATTTGGAATAACCTCATCCATAAAGGATTTCTGAATGTTTTGTAAAATATCTTGTGCTGAAGAAATATGTTAAGCATATCGTGATCTTTGCAAACTGCCAATCAGGGTGAGAATATTTTAAATAGTAAATTCACATTAATAAATCAAGCCCATTATAAAATTGGAGGAATAGTCACAGGCTTCCTTCAGGCAAGCAATATCACAAAATTTTATAGAAGTTAATTTCTTTCATTGCAATATTTCAACAGGTAGATTGGCATTTTCTTGGAGAGATGTTATATTTTTGTTCTTATTCTTTACTTAAAAAAAAAGGAGGAAGAGAAAAATTTTAATAACCTATATCACAGCTAAATCCTTCCATTCTGAATTCCACCAGAATATATCAAAACATGGATATATCTTCAAGGATATCTGATTTTCTGGATCTGGATATTTTTTCCACCAGTGCTAGTCCATATCCTCTACATTTTGTTAGATGATGTTCATAATTGCTCACCATTTTCTTTACTCTGTCTCTTGGTGAGTTCTACCTTTTAGTGAAGAACTTTAACCAACTTACATAAGTTACTCTTTAGAGGAGAGGCTCATATACCCAAAGCTTTTATCAGATTGGTAAGGTAAGCATAGCTTTTTAGATTTTAAAATCATTTGCCTACCCTGATAACATATTAGAATAGAAACTTCATTTAATGAATTCATCATACTTGGTTGTAGAATATCTTGAAATGAATATGTATGCATGTATACACGCATTCATATATATATATATACACACACATATATATATAGCATAATATGTACATATTATATAGATATATCTACATATGCAGGTGTGTGTGTGTCTACATCAGCTAGGTGTTTTACAGTGGATGGAACATCAGGCCTGGTGTCAGGAAAACCTGACTTAAAATTCAACTTCAGATTTTAGCTTTGTGGCCCTGGGCAAACCACTTAACTCAAGAAAATGCCAAAACAACTTTGCTAAGAAAACTTAAAATAAGGGCAGAGCCAAGATGGCGAACTGCAGACAGCGTTCTCTGTGAGCTCCTGAGACCTTCCCTCAGACCCAGACAAATTGAGCCTCTGAACTGGTTCTGGAGTGAGGGCGCCACCAAACACTTGGACTACAATGCACTTCTATCAACAATCTACTTTGAAAGAACTTCTGAGGTCAGTTTTAGACGGGCAGGGGATCCAGCAGCTCCCAGCGCTCAGATGCCAGTGCGCAGCCGGGGGTGGGGGGTGGGGGGTGGAAGTCTGAGGCTGGGAAGGACCAGAAGATTTTAGGCTGCCAGGAAGTCCCTGGGAGATGCTTGGGCCACTTTGCTCTGCTTGTGGGCAGGTGCTTTGGCAGGTCTACCTTTGATAAAGGGTGGATTGAGAGCAGCTGAAAGTGTGGTCCTAGTGTGGATCTAGCCAGATCAGCCCCAGACCAGAAGTCAACTCGGCAAATTGCCCCAGGGCAAAGTGAAATCGCTGCTGCTGCTGCTGCTGTCGCCGCCACTGCCACCGCTGCTGCTGCTGCAGAATTCCCTGCTGGTGACTGATACCTCAGCTAAACATCATGAGCAAGAAGAAGAGATCTCTCACCATAGACAGCTTTTACAGAGAAACTGGAGAAGTCCCCAGATCCTGAGATTCTGAAAACAATCCCAGATAAAGCCACAAAGGTGGACTTAAGCTGGTCTCCCTTTCAGAAGGCTTACCTGGAAGATTGCATAAAGAATCTCAAAAGAGAGCTAGAAGAAGATTGGGGAAATAAATTGAGAGCAGTGCAAGAAGGAAACATCGCCCTGGAAAATAAGTCTAGTGAATTGGAAAAAAGACAGAAATTCACTGAAAAACAAAATTAGTTAATTGGAAAAAGACAAAAATTCACTGAAAAACAAAATTAATGAATTAGAAAAAGACAAAAATTCACTGAAAAACAAAATTAGTGAATTGGAAAAAGACAAAAATTCACTGAAAAACAAAATTAGTGAATTGGAAAAAGACAATAATTCACTGAAAAACAAAATTGGTGAATTGGAAAAAGTCACCAAATCACAGGAAAATAAAAATAGTGAATTGGAAAAAAATAACAATTCACTGAAAAACAAAATTAGTGAATTGGAAAAAGACAACAATTCACTGAAAAATAAAATTGGCAAAATGGAAAAAGAATGCAATGAACCAAAAAATTCAATTGGCCGGTTACAAAAGGAGCTAAAAAAGATAACTGAAGGAAATAATACCTTAAAAATTAAAATTGAAAAAATTGAAATGAATGACTCAATAAGACTTCAAGAATCAGTCAAACAAAAACAAAAAAATGAAAAAAAATAGAAGAAAATATGAAACATCTCCTAGGAAAAACAACTGACTTGGAAAACAGATCCAGGAGAGACAATCTAAGAATTATTGGACTCCCTGAAAGTCACGATGAAAAAAAGAACCTTGATGCTATCTTTCAGGAAATCATGAAAGAAAATTGCCCTGATGTTTTAGAATCAGAAGGCAAAGTTGGTATTGAAAGAATTCACCAATCACCTCCTGAAAGAGACCCCAAAATTAAAACCCCAAGGAATATCGTGGCCAAATTTCAGGACTATTGCACCAAGATAGTCCTGAAAAGATATTACAAGCTGCTAGGAAAAAAAAAAAAAAAAAAAAAAAACAGTTCAAATACCGAGGAACTGTCATTAGAATTACACAGGATTTGTCAGCTTACACATTGAAGGATAGAAGGGCCTGGAATCAGATATTCCGAAAGGCAAAAGAACTTGGATTACAGCCAAGAATAAGCTATCCAGCTAGAATGAGCATCATCTTCCAGGGAAGAAGATGGTCATTCAATGATACAGAGTATTTCACCTATTTCTAATGAAAAGACCAGATCTGAACAAAAAATTTGACCTCCAAACACAGAACTCTAGAGAAGCATAAAAAGGTAAAAAGGAAAGAATTCTCGAGAACTATATCTCTACTAGGGGTATCCTTAAAGAATGGGGGAATAATTTGATTTTACTTTGATAATAATTGAAAAGAAATTAGAGATGGAAGGTATATCATAATGTAAAAAAAGGGGGGGAGGGGAAAGGAGGTAAAATAAAGTAAAAATAAAAAGGAGGTAAAATAAGGCAAAGTCTCATGAAGAGACATAGAAAATCTAATATAATTGAGGGAAAGAAGGGAGGGTGATGGGTATTGTGTAAATCTTACTCTCATTAGATTGGGCTCTAAAAGAGCATATCAGACACATTTGATTTCAGGGAAAAACTTGGCCCTCCGTATAGGGAAGTAGGAGTGAAAGGAGGAAAAGAAAGGGATAAATTAATAGAAGGATTAGGGGAAAGGTGTATAAAAGAGGGAGGGTTCTAAAGGGGGGAGGACAATTAGAGGGAGGTGGTCATGAAAAATAAAATACTGGGGAGGGGGGAAGGGAGTAAGGGGAAAGGGAAGAGAAAAATATAACTTTGGGTAAATAAGATGGCAGGAAATATAGATATAGTCATTTTAACTGTGAATGTGAATGGGATGAACTCTCCCATAAAATGGAAGCGGGTAGCGGACTGGATTAAAAGCCAGAATCCTACAATATGTTGTTTACAAGAAACACATTTAAAACATAGAGATACATACAGAATGAAGGTAAAGGGCTGGAGCAGAATCTTTTATGCTTCAAGTGAACAAAAGAAAAGCAGGGGTAGCAATCCTTATCTCAGATCAAGTAAAAGCAAAAATAGATCTAATTAAAAGAGATAAGGAAGGAAACTATATTTTACTAAAGGGTACCATAGACAATGAAGTGGTAGCAATACTAAACATATATGCACCAAGTGGTATAGCATCCAAATTCCTAGAGGAGAAACTAACAGAGATGCAAGGAGAAATAGACAGTAATACTATACTAGTGGGGGATCTCAACCTTGCTCTCTCAGAATTAGATAAATCAAACCACAAAATAAATAAGAAAGAAGTTAGGGAGATAAACAAAATGTTAGAAAAGTTAGGTATGACAGATATCTGGAGGAAATTGAATGGTGATAGAAGGGAGTATACTTTTTTCTCAGGGGTTCATGGAATTTATACGAAAATTGATCATGTGTTAGGGCATAAAAAAATTCAAAATCAAATGCAGAAAAGCAGAAATAGTAAATTCATCCTTTTCAGATCACGATGCAATAAAACTCACATCTAATATAAGGCTAGGAGAAAATAGAACAAAAGTTAATTGGAAATTAAATAGTCTAATCCTGAAGAATGAATGGGTGAAAGAGCAAATTATAGATACAATTGATAATTTCATCACTGAGAACCACAATAATGAGACGACATACCAAAATTTGTGGGATAAGGCCAAAGCGGTTATAAGGGGTAACTTTATATCTCTAGATGCTTACTTGCCTAAAACAGAGAAAGAGAAGATCAATGAATTAGGGTTACAATTAAAAAAAAAAAACTAGAAAAAGAGCAAATTAAAAACCCTCAATTAAATACCAAATTGGAAATTCTGAAAATAAAAGGTGAGATTAATAAAATTGAAAATAAGAAAACTATTGAATTAATAAATAAAACAGAGTTGGTTTTATGAAAAAAAAA
>JAJPUD010014012.1:23184-42112 GCA_023553655.1 Myrmecobius fasciatus | reverse complement strand
TTTTTTTTTCGAGAAAAAGCCTATTTTAAGATATCTAATAAAAGCCAATAATCTGCATTTGCCTCCTTAGTATTTAAATGTGTGCAAAGTGTTCCAAGCCCCCCTACTGGGTGGCCCTGGGCTCTCTTCTGCCCCACCCCCAGCTGCTCTTTGAACAAACAGAGATGACTGCCAATCTCAGGGAGTGAAAGCATGACTAAATTCAAGCAGAAGAATGAGGAAGAAAGATTATTTTGCTCAGGAATCTCATGACCACGAGATCATTTCTAGAAACTTACTTTTTAACTCTCTCAAGAGAGATGGGATAGGGGCAGCTGGCTGGCGCAGTGGATAGAGCACCAGCCCTGAAGTCAGAAGGACCTGAGTTCAAATCTGGTCTCAGATACTTAACATTCCCTAGCTGTGTGACCCTGGGCAAGTCACTTAACCCCAATTGCCTCAGGAAAAAAAAAGAAAGAGAAAAAGAGATGGGATAATCAGGACTTACTAAGGAGAGGGTTGTCGTTCTCCTGAAAGGAAGTGAGACATAGGGAACAGAGTGCTGGACTTACACACAGGAAGACAACTCTGCTGCTTAGGAGTGGAATGACCCTTTGTCCCAGGGAGTCACTACCTCACTTCCTTCTCTGAGCCTCAGTTTCCCTATAGGTCAAATGGAGATAATAGCATCCAGAGATCCCACCTCACAAGGATGTTGCAAGGCTCAAAGGATAGAATGTATTTAAAGAGTTTTAACAACTTTATAACACCATATAAATGGCAACTGTTATTATTACTCCATCTTCATTAAAAATGAGATATTGTGTTCAATGTGGGAAGTCTCAGCTCAGGAAGGGCACAGATCCACTGGAGGAGGTGACCGGGATGGAAGGTCCTGGAGTCTGTGTCATATGAGAATCATTGGAAGGAACCGAGGATGCTAATTCAGCCAGAGATGACTTGGTGGGGAGGAGGAAGGGTTAGCTTTGCTCTACTTGGCCCCAGAGGGCAGAATCAGGAAGACCTGGTAGCCAGTTGCTATAGTTGCAAAGAGGCTGATTTAGACTAATGTCAAGGAAGTCTTGCCAACAGTTAGAGCTGTCACAGATCAGTCCACATGGGCCTCTTTGGGAGGTGGCTGGAGCCTCTTCACTGGAGTCTCCAGGCAGAGGATGGAGGCTCACTTGTTGGACATGCTACAGAGAGTTTCCTGTGTAGGATTGGGTCAGACAAGAAGCCACCGAGATCCCTTCCAAGTCTCATATTCAGTGATTCTGGGGCTCAGTGGATAACCACTCATCAGGGATGTTCGAAGGAGAAGCAGGTTGGACCCTGAGCTCAGGGATCCCAGGGCATTCTCATGCCCAACAGGAAAGGAGGAGGGAAGCACTTGACTCCACTTACAGGCTATAAGAGCCAGAGACACCCACCTGGGCTCCCAGACAGAGACTCTTTGTCCTATCTGTGGACAACTGGATTGCTACAGCTGTTTGCACAGTTCCTGGGAACCAAGGTTACATTCAAAATAGGTGCAATAACAGGACACCAAATCCTGGTATTGAAGGAGAGGAAATATACTTTATGGCCTAACTCTCTAATACTCTCAAATAGCAAGCTTTTATTTTTTTAAATATTAGGAATTTTGTGGTTAAATTTCCAAATCCCTAGCTCAGAGAAAATTCTATAAGAAACAAATAATAACAAATTCAAATATGCTGGAGCTATAATCAGAATTGTACAGGATTTATCATCTTCCTCAATAAAAGACCACAGATCCTGGGATATTATATATTGACAATCAAAATAACTAGGCCTGTGACCAAAACTGTCATACTCAACAAAAGTAACCATAATATTTTAATATTAATAATAATTAATGATATTAATAGTTAATAATAATAATAACTCTTTATTTTCAAAATATATGCAAAGATAGTTTTCAACATTTACCCATGAAAAACCTCCAACAAGCATTTATTAAGCACCTACTGCATACCAGGCACTACTAGGTAATGGGGGTACAGAAGTAAATGAAATAATATCTGCCTTCAATTCAACATATGTCAAATAAATGTAAATGAAGCACAAGGTGATGGAGAAGGGGGGGGCTAGAAGTCTAGATTTCATGAAGAAGGTGGAACCTAAGTTGAGTCTAGAGGGAATTTTAGCATTCAAAGAGATGGAAGGAAGGAGGAAGAGCGATCCAGGTATAAGAGAAAATCAATGAGAGCATGGAGCTCAGGGATGGATTGACATCCCTGAAGCAAAAAAAAAAAATAGACTTAGTGGAAGGGAGTAAAGTATAAGAAGACTGGAAAGATGGGCCAGGTGAGAAAGGGCTTTAAATGCCAAACAAAAGATGTTATATTTGATCCTGAAGGTTTGAGGAAGTCAGGAAAGTTTACTGAGTTGGGGAGGGTATGATCTGGTCAGACTGGGCTTGAAGAAGATTAAGGAAGGATGGACTGGAATGGAGAGAGCCTTGGGCCAGGCAGCCCAACAAGCAGGTGAGAGGTGATCATTTGTCATGTGAAATGACTTATTACAGAGATCTGGTTTTGTATCTTGCCCCCCGAGAAGACTGTAAGCTCTCTGAGGGTGGGGACTGAGTTCTCTCCATCTTTATAATAATAATGGTGAGGATGATGATAGTATTTAAAAGCACTTCTTTAAGATTTGCACACTATTTTATAAACATCATCTCATTTGATCTTCCTAACAACCCTGGAGAGAGGAGCTCTTATTATCTCCATTTTTTTAAGTGTTGAGGTCACATTTGAACTCAGAACTTGTGTCTTCAGGTTCACCTAGAACAAAATTCTACCTATAGGAGTGGGCAGTGAATAAGCCTTTCTTGGCAGACCTTTTCCCTTAGATGGATGTACACTTGGTGTAGTGTCAGGTCTGTTTCTTATTGTTGTTTGTCCTTCATGACATTAGGGAGGTGACGTCACCTCTCGGTCAAATAGTAAGTAGTAGAACCAGGAAGGAAGTCCAGGTCCCCAAAGTCCAGATGCAGTTCTTTTTCCACAAGTTGTGCAGGTTCTTGAGGGAGAATCAAGATGCTGAAGGAAAAAGGCACAGAAGGGAAAGAGCTGGTGGGTCTGGGAGAGGAGCAGTTCAGATCTGCTAGAACGTGAGATAGAGCTGGGAAAGTAGGTTTGAGTCAAATGCTGGAGGGCATTGAATGTCATACTATGGGAGTTTGGGTTAAGGCTTTGGGGTAACAAGATGATCAAGAGATATGCTGATGAATGTTTAACAACCAGCTTTTCCCTCCTTCCCTGAAAAGTACTACATGTCTACATTTAAGTTCAATCTACACTATTAATATTTACTCCATCACTTTAAGGCTAGATAAATCAAAAAAAATGATAGATCAAGCCCTGATTTGTATCATTGGCCAATTTCAAAGGTATAAACTCACACTGAAAATTTACCTCTTGAAAGCTCGTTGGAGCTGGGTCCAGCAGCCTCCTCTCAAAGCCCTACCAATGGTTAGTCAGCTCCTTTCCTCTTCCTGCTATCCACTTCCTACTTTCTGCTTTCTCAACCCATTCCCCACTCATCTCTGCCTTTTGGATTTAGTTTCCCTGCCCCCGGCAGATCCCCAGTGAGTTGTCAACCTCACTCTTGCTTTCCTCCCCCTACCCTCAAGGAGCCCCCAGGCAGCCAATGAGAAAGCAGCTTTAGAACAGGGTTGTGGTCAGAAGCCAGGTAGCAAAGGGCTGAGGAAGGAGAATAGAGAGAGGCAAATGTAGATGGATCTCTTCTAGAATTGCCAGTGAGAGAGAAGATAGAGAGAAGAAAAGGGGAAAACTTTTTCTTCCCTAAATTTAGAGATACCTGAACTTCGTGAAGTCAGAAGGCAGTGGAGGGGAAGGCGTAAAGATGAAGAAGGAGAAAAAGAGAAGAAGGGATTTAAAGATTCAGGGATCTGGGCATCTCCTAGGCAATGGCATTAACCCTTTCATTTGTGGATGAGGACAGAGTGTCCTATAGAGTGACTTGTCCAAAGTCACACAATAAAGATCTGAAGCAGTCGATTGTGAGAGAAACTTCTTTAACTATTTTCCAAGTCCTTCATTGGAAGGGACTTGACTTTTTGAGTTTGAGATCTGCTTTTTGATTCCATTTTTATCTCTTCTTCACTGTCTCCAGATTCTCAGCAGGATCCCTTATTTGCTGTGGGCAAGGAAGTCACAAGGGATTATATAAGAGATCTACTAGAAAGTGAATTTCAAGACCTGGAAGCAGATTTGTTAGAATTTTGTCTAGAGTAAGAGTAAGTAGGATCTGGGGCAGCTAGGTGGTGCAGTGGATAGAGCACCATCCCTGAAGTCAGGAAGACCTGAGTTCAAATCTGGTCTCAGACACTTAACATTCCCTAGCTGTGTGACCCTGGGCAAGTCATTTAATCTCAATTGCCTCAGCAAAAAAGTAGGATCTGAGAGAGAAACTCAGGAGATTCTCCAAAGAATTTATAGAGCACGGACTTTCATGCACAAATTCTGTGATCGTGATTTAGGCTCCAAAGCCTATTCTTGTTTACTCTTTGGATCTCAGCCATGTTCTGGGCATTTGATTGGAGCCTGGTCTTTTTGCCTTTCATTGGCTTGATATGATGCATGGAACTTTAGAGGAACTCAATAAATAACTATTTGTTAATTGATTGATTGTGGGGGGTATGAATAAGTGAGGGGTTTCTGTAATTGGCTTTGATTGGGCTACTCTTGGGAGCCACATTTTTTTTCCATATAAGGTTTGGGGTTTGGCTTTTCCAAGGTATAGGGAGAGAACAGCAAAGTCAGCTGACGGTCATGGTTGGGTTTGTTTGTTAGTATATACTGTGTGGTTCTGATGTTAATGAATGCCCTCACTGTGGCCTTAAATACTTCAGAAGAGAGGGAGAGATGGGAAAAATAAAAATTAAAGAAAACCACCCCTGGTTTTTATGAGGAAGAGGGCATTTTGTTCCATTGAAAAACAGCCATCCATTTTGCTCTAGGGGGCATCTGGAAGGATTTTTTTCCGCCCAAGAGCCCAATTGAACCTTCCATGAGAAGCGGGAAGCCTGTGGCATACCAACTGTCCTCTCCACCCTTACACGGCTCACAGAACAGTGTTGTTTGTGAAGCTGGCGTTGGGTGCTCAGGGCAGTCAGATTGGGTAGCCTGTGAACTGGAGCTCTGCTGTGACCTGGAGATTTATAAAGAAAGCCAGGCTCTGGGCAGCTGAAAGTGACTTCTCATGCTGGCCACAAAGAGGCTGATGGGCAGTTTCCAGCTGGTAAAAGCTACTTTTGCCCATCTTCCTGGTATGATAAATTTGAGGGAAGAAGTATGCCAGAGTGGAGAATGGGCTACACTGGGAATCAACAGACAGGAGCTCAAATTCTCCTTTTGTCACTAGGCAAATCCTTCGACCTCTCTGAGTCTCAGTTTCCTCATTTGTAAATCAAGGAGTTTGGATTAGATGGTCTCTGAGGACTCTTCCAACTCTGACTCGAAAAGCCCAGGATCTGCGAAAGAGGTTGTTTGATTAACATTTTCATGGTGAATATTTTTGGTCAGTGGGTTGGTCTGAGGGAAAAAAAGCCTTGGAATCCAGAATGGAAAAAGGGCACTCCAAGGAGAGGGAATCACTTCCCCATTTCTGAGGTTTCTCAGTGTCAGCCTAGGAGAGTGAGCACAGTGCACCACCTGCTCAAAGGGCCTGAGAAAGGGCCCTGAAAGCCCTCCAGGGCTCTCACCTATTGCCCAGGCTGGATTCCATGGGAAAACTTTCCCATAAGTCTATGTAAGAATTGTGAAAATCCACAACTTGGGGCTGGGGAAGAAGTCACCTGGCCCTGAATAGGAATCCCCATCTCTGATCAGAAATTTTAGTCCATTCTCTGCCTCCAGACCTCTAAGGAAGAGGGAGTCCCTTCTTCTCCCTCCTTCTCCTCTCCCCCTTTCCTCCCCTCCCTTTTCCCTTTCCTTCTCCCTCCTCCTTTCCTCCTCCCTTCCCTCCCCTTTCCTCCCATTTCTTTTTGGATCAGCTCTCTTTGGCAAGCTTTTCCTTCTGTAAAGACCCAACTTCCCTCTTTGCCCCTTCAGTCCCTTGTTCTGGGCTCTCTCCTATGAGACCAAGCAGAATGAGGACAATCCTTCTGTTGCTTGACAGATTTTGAAATGGTCCAAAAGTGCCCTCCTGCGTCCCCTGATTCTCCATGGAAAACCTTGATCAATCCCATTTAAAAAGATTGGTAAGCTACTCTGTCAATCAATCAGCAAGTGTTTCCTTGTTGTTGCTTAGCAATTTCAGTTTTGTTCAGTTCTCTTTGACCCCATTCGGAGTTTTCTTGGCAGAAATGCTGAAGTGGTTTGCCATTTCCTTTTACAATTCATTTTACACATGAGGCTAAATGACTTATCTAGGGTCACATGGCTAATAAGTGTCTATAAGAATGGATTTGAACTCTGGAAGGAGTCTTCCTGACTTCAGGCATGGCATTGTGTTCACTCTACCACCTAATTGACCTAAGCACTTATTAGTGATATGCCAGGCACTGGGGATACACAGATTCATTCCAACCCCCTCCCAACATCATGAAGCTTACATTTTACTGGCAGATACAATATGTTCACAGACCAGAAACTATAGGTCACCTTGCTACAAAATGGTGGCAGCTGTGGATTGCATTCACAAAGGTCTTTGGTCCTCAGGGTCAACATCTGCTAGACTTCTCTGTTAGCCAATCGGTTTTAGAAATCATTTGTTCTATCAGGCTCTGTCAGGAGTGTGACCTTAAACCCCATGACAGCAGCTGAGCCCATTAGAATCAGCCATATCTGATGGAATCCAACCTCCGATTTCCCACTTCCCCTCATCCCCACTCCAAACCCAACAGAGATTGCACATGACCTTTCTTGAGGCAGACATTTCCTTTCATAAGAACCAAGTCTGTGTGATGCCTTTTTGCAGTTGCAGACACAGCCCTTGGGCATTCAGCTTGCCTGGTAGACTTGAAAGACCCGGTGAGCCTTGAAGAAAGATTTTTAAACTCTTCAAATATTGCTATGTCCTCAAGCTTGCATTAAGGTTTTAGATTTCTCATCTCCTTTTCACTACCAGCTTTTAGATTCATGCTAGAAGGGAAGAGTTTGGGACTGGAAGCTGGGTTTGAATCCCAGCTACATAATTGACTACCTATATGACCCTATACAAATGACTGCTCCCCCTGTGACTCAGTTCTTTTATCTGCAAAAAGAGACTAAACACCCAGAGTGATTAACTGCCACACTGTCTCAGATGAGACCTTTTCTATAAAGCAATCTGTGGATCTTAAAATGCCTTAGAAATGCCTGGTAGTGGAGGGGGTGATGGTAGTAAGAGGAGGAGAATCCTTCACTTCTTTCAGGATTCTGCTCTTATAGGAGGTCCCCCTCCCAGCTACTAACCCCTTCCAAAATTATCTATTTACTGGATATAGATTTTCTTACATATAATTTTCTATCAACATGTTGCCTCCTCCATTGGAATACAAGCTCCCAGAGGGCAGGAACTGTTTGATAACTGTCCTCAGCACCAAGGACAGAGTCTGGCACAGTTTAAGCTCTTCATATTTGCAACTGATAATTCTAAGTTGGGCAAGATAGTTTCAAAATTCACTCCTTACTCTAAAGCTAAGAACCTATGACCATATTCCTCTGTGTGTGTGCACGTGTGTGTGAGTGTGCACATATGTGCATGTGTGTGCCTCTATTTTGATCACAGACCCAATGATGGGCTGCAGTTCTCTTGTCCAAGGGCCAGATCAGCTAAGCTTGGAGATGCTCATCCTCATGAAGATGCAATTTTTCAACATTTCTCTCTTCTTTCTAAGTAACTGATTTTTTAATTAATCTTTTTCTTCCCACAATCCTTACTTCCAATGAGAATTTAAAAAATAAATAAATAAATTCATCAACTCATATTTACAAAGTTCTGTGTGAGAGAAGGATTCTCATTAGTCATGTCCAAAAATATAGGTCTCACAACATAATATTTTCATGCTCTCTATTGATATTTGCTTGCCTTGTGTTTCCTTTCTCAGAATTTTTTTCTTGTAGACACGATTTTTCTTGCACGGTAAGATAAGTGTGGAAATATGCATACATCTATTCGATTTGTCAAGTATTTTAACATAATTAACATGGAGTGGACTTCCTGCCATCTAGGGGAGGGGTAGGGACTGGGGGGGGGGGAAATTTTGTAACAGAAAGCTTTATAAGGATCATTGTTAAAGAATTACCCATACATATGTTTTGCAAATAAAAAGCTTTAATAAAATAAATAAATCCCACCTAGAAGTTCAAAAAAATATATAGGTCTCTTTCTTCATTTTAAGTTCATCACCTCTCTATCAGGTGGTAAGTGACATGTTTCACCTTTATTTTGGTGGGAAAAACACTTTTTTTTGCTGAGGCAATTTCCTAGGGTCACACAGCCCGGAAGTGTTAAGTGTCTGAGGCTAGATTTGAATTCAGATCCTTTTGACTTCAGGGCTGGGGCTCCATCCACTACACCAACCAGCTGTCTCAGAACAACAATTCTTAAAATTTCTCTACTGAAGTAGAAAGGGGCTGCAATCTTCACTGAGGAATTGAGTGCTCACACAAAATCCCAGATGCTTGAAGTTTGGGAGGCAACTAGTTAGTGATTTGTCTGAAAGTGATCTGAGGTTTTATTATTCCACAAGCTCCAGGGTCATAGATGGTACCTATGATGTAGGATTTAATGTGCTTGCTGAGAACAATTAAATTGCAGATTGGATGATATGGCTATTCCTTGGCTGAGTTACCTTCTCTGTGATACTTAGGGTGTCATCCTGACCCATCAGCAATAATGGGCAGAAAACTGGATCTCTCCAAGCTGACAGATGAAGAGGCCAGGCATGTTTGGGAGGTGGTTCAGCGCGACTTTGATCTTCGAAAGAAAGAAGAAGAACGACTGGAGTAAGAAATCTGCTCATTTATTTTGTCTTCAGTTTTCTATTTACATAGGGTATCTTGGCCCAGGAGAATGGAAACTCCTGGAGGACAGGAACTCTTTTTTTCTTTTATATCTTCTGTTTCTAGCACACAGTAGGAGCTTAATAAGCATATATTAAGATACCAAAAGGACCATTGCTCTGGAGTCAAAGGACTTGGATTCAAATCCCACTTCTAATGCTGACCTCTTAGCCTTGATGAAGTAACTTCACCTCCATGATCCTGTTTCCCCATCTGTAAAATGAGGAGGTTGGACTACATGAAAGATGTCAAACATATAGCCCCCAAGTTAAATTAAAATACAATTGGGAAACTTTTAATAAACTAAAAAACAAAATAAAACATGGATATTATTAATATGTGGTTCGGTCCACTGGGATCCTTATATTGTTCAATGGCCACCATTCCTATTAAAGCTTGACACTACTGAGCTAGATTACTTCTGACTCCCCCCCAATTCTAGATGTAGGATTCTATGAATGAAATTAAAATATATTTTATAAATGGACTTTATAGATGCACACATGCCAGAAAATTCTTCCACCCATGACAGATAGGATTTTTAAGTTTTAAGTCAAATCAAATCTGTCAGTATGAAGGTTCAAGTCTCTAGGGGCCAGCTGCAGGCCAGGCTGCCATTTGCAAAGGGAGAAGATAGAATTTTCACAATTGACCCAGGATGTATAATTGCCTCCTCCCCAGCTATAGTATAGTAGGAGGAACTGGTTCAGGGTGGGAGGTAACCTCAGCATTAGATATGATAAGTCTAGGAACTGGCTAGGAGATGCTCTGGCACTTGACCAGGGTGCTCAGGGCTAGTCTGGACATCAGCTGCATTGGTATCAATAATAAAGTCCCTTCAATGGTCACATTAATCAAATTCTCACTGCCTATTTCCATTGGACTAGAACCAGTGACATGTTTTATATCATTATAATTTTGAATATTTCAAATACAAAAGCCTGCAATCATTTCAGGAGGTTTCTGGTTTGCACTAATTGAGACCTGGCAATGGGTGAACACTGAGACCATGCAAGGAGACAGGTTCTCTGAGAGCAAGAGAGAGGCGCAAAAGTCCAGGGGTAGATCTTTGGGCATCCTTCGCTTTCTAGATTAGAAGAAGAACAGCCTTTCAGGAGAAAAAAGGGGAGAACCTCTGGAGAGGGAAAAGATCAAGTAGGTTATAAATAAGGTCAAGAGAGCCAAGAGAATATTCAAAGAAAGGAAGTAGCCATCAGTGCCTTGCTACAGAGAAGATATAGAAAGTGTGACCATCTTTCCTTATCAGAGGGTGGGTTCCTGACACCACCAGCCATTCACCCCCATACCTATCTGTGGAAAGACTATCTTTTCTTCAAGGCCAGTTGAAAGCCCACTGGAAGCCCACTATGTTACGCCTAACACAATGGACCAGGAACTCCAATGGGACTTTATCCTTTTCTAGACTTATCCTGCTCTACCATATATTATAGTCAGTGCAAATCAATTCAACAAGTGCTTATTAAGCACCTACTGTATGCCAAGTGCTAAAGATGCAAAGTCAAAAAGAAAAAGAGAACTGCTCTCTGGGAGTTTCCACACTAGGGGTTTGAGGGAGAGAAACAGGGACAATTCTTGACCATTCCTAACCACCTCAGCATCTAGCATAGAACCTTCTAATACAGTTTGGTTCTTATACTGAGGAGCATACAAAAATGAGTCAAACAGCTTTCCCTCAGTATTACATGCTAAAGTACTGCCATTACTATATTGTACTGAAAATGCTAAAGTACTTTGAACATTACCACTCTGTCCAGATACTCGAGGAACAAATTTGTGTCTCTTTTCCCAATTGTCCTGTCTTATATGAGCACACAGTTCTCAAAAGAATTGCAAAGCACTTCTGAACAAAGGGAATAATAGATAAGCTAGGGAAATTTCAGTTAGTGTAAGAACTCTCTTTATCAATGTAGGTCAGCATCTTCTCTAAGCTTTATGACATTAGGGAGCTACCAGCATCTTGGAAAAAGAAATTACTTGGTCAGAGTCATACAGCCAGTACATGTCAGAGGCAAGACTTGATCTCATGCCTTTCTGACCAACTCTCTATTCATCCCTCTAGACTGTCTATTACAACAAAGTTTTTTAAAAGAAGGGAAAAATCACTTCAACAAAATCAGTCAACATATTAGTTATGTCTGAAAGTATATATAATATTCTACACCCACAGTCTCCCACCTCTCCAAGTACAAGAAAGAAAATAAAATCTGAGTAATTGAAAAACTAAAAATGATCTTGAAGGACAGATAACAAAATCCACTTCCTTCTTCCCAGCAGAAAGTGGGGGACTACTGGAATAGACAATGGATATGTTGTCAGACACTGTTTAGTCTGTGCAGTAAACTGTAGTTGTTTTGGATTAACGATTGTTTTTGCTTTGTTCCAAAGAAGGATTCTGTTCTAGAGGAAAGAGGAGGGAGAAGTGGGAGAGTTTGGGGTTTTTTGTTGTTTGTTTTCCAGAAATGACTATGATATCTAAATCAAAGACAGCAATAATGCTTTTTAAAAATGAAAGGAAGGAAGGAAGGAAGGAAGGAAGGAAGGAAGGAAGGAAGGAAGGAAGGAAGGAAGGAAGGAAGGAAGGAAGGAAGGAAGGGAGGGAGGGAGAAGGGAAGGAAGGAGGGAAGGAAAGAAGGAAGGAGGGAGGGAGGGAAGGAGGGAAAGGAGGGAAGGAAGGAAGGAAGGAAGAAAGGAGAGAGAGACAGAGAGAAGGAGGGAAGAAGAAAGAAAGAATCTTCCCCACAAGCAAAGACTCCCAACTCAGTACTTGTCATGTAACTTACACAAAAGCTCATGGTCATAGATGCTCTGTGACCTGAGAGATTAGGTGATCTTTAGTTATTTTCTTTTAACAAAGGTCCTGGATGCTGAGGAAAGGTCAAAGACAATGCAGAATTCATGATAAAAATTCTCCAGGTCCTCACTATAATGGGAAGTAATTCTACCTTTTGAGGGCTTTGTCCAATTAATGCTGGATATTGTGTGACCTTGTGACTTTGCAGGTCTCTCTTCTATAAAATGAAGGGCTGGGACTAATTTCAACAACTAGATCCTCTCTGAGATCTCTTTCTGCTCTAAACCTAAGATCCCCTGAATTGAATTGTATTGACTTCCTGATCTGTGCTCCTTGCCTCCTGGTGTAGAAAACTCTGCTCTTCCCCTGTGCAGCCTGACCCCTGGTGGGGGTTAGAGGTGGATCACATATTCTCCTGACATTAGGAAGCTTGAGAACCAGGGATCCTTCCATAGAGTGGGGAGCCATCCTCTTCCCCCAAACCCCTCCATAGGACAGCCAGCCTTCCTCATACTGGGAGACTGGGCTATACCAACCCTCAGCCTTCCTTAGTCTTACAGGGAGAGAGCCAGTTGTTTCCCCAGGAGCTTCCCCAAGCTATAGTAATTCCCTCCCTAAATTGCCAGTTTCTTAAGGGCACACAGTAGGTGCTTGTTTCTTGAATGATTAAAGGTTCTAGTCCCATGAATTATCCCTCAATCTGAGAAGCAGAGTCAGAGAGGCAAGGAAGAAGGGATGTCTAGACTGGAGAAGAAACGACTCGGGCTGACTTGATGTGGCTGAAGAGCAGTAATATGTAGGAGGCTCGTCCTGATTGTTCTGTGGGGCTGAGAACAAGTAACTCAACCTCTCTGGGCCTTGAGCAGCTCGCTGGTCTATACAATTAGGAAGTGAAGCTGATCCCCAGACTTCCTTCTAACCTTCAATATGTTCTAAGTTCAATCAAAATCGGGCTGAAACTCAGCAGAAAATCCACCCTTGAGGACAGGAAGCCTCTCGCTTCTGTCTTGGCACCCCCAGTGCCTGGCACAGCAAAGGCACAGAATGGGTGTTGCTTGATTTCTTAACTGATTATCTCCTATGTCTCCCTCTCTACTGTGAAACAGCAGAAAGGCTTTGGGGTCAAAGGTCCTGAATTCAAATCCCAACTTTGCTGGGGTTCAGAGCCTCTATATGCTGAGTAGGTGAAGGAACTAGGACTCAACAACTGCTCTGATCCAGGAACTATCCCAGTAAATGAATAATCATGTCCATGTACAATTCCTTTCTGTGACTCTGACTGCAACCCGCTCATGCCCAGTTTATACCACTCTTGTCTAAGTCCTCCCAAAAGCTGGTCATAAGAGACCCTCTGCAGGGTGCTGGCAGCCTTCCTCAGTGTCTGCTGACACCAAAAGGATCCCCGAGGACCCCAGTGCTGTCCACAATTCACTCTCATTCTTCTCCCACCTTCTTTTCTACCCAGCACTCCTTTAATATTGTCCTTCAGTGCCCAGCTGCACCAGGCTACAAATGATTGACTTTGCATGTAACATTTTCAAGTTTGTTTTTATCACATTTGATCCTCGCCTGAGAGAGAGGCTCTATGGGAAATTCATCAATATCCCCATTTTATAGAAGAGAAAATTAAGTCTCAAAGAGGTAAACTAAGTTACCCAGAGTCACCCAGCATTCCAAGAAGGATTCAAACCCAGGACTTCCCAATATTAAACCCAATGCTCTCTCTACTACATTATACCACCCATCTCTGAATCTTAGAAGTCAATTAGCCGGTCAATCGATAGATATTTCATATGCTCGGCACACAGGAATACAAATGTTGCCTGGGTTTCAGGGATGTCCCATAGGATAGAAGGGGGCAAGTATCTTTTGATTCAGCCTTCAACAGTTTTCAAAATGAGAATTCAGGAGAAGGAGAATGACCTGGATGGTCTTTGGGAAGTTGGCCAGTGCTTTTAATGACCCCAAGTATCTTTCCAAAATAACCCCCACTTTTCTGACATCAGTCATCTTCTGGAGATGTTCCATGCCCATGAATCTTGGAACCTAAGAATTATGTCACCCAAAAACCAATAGAACTGGGGGGGGGTTCAGCATGTTCAGTGAGCTCAGGTGATAGTCAGCCCGCCATTCAATGTCAAAAGAGCTAGAGGTCTTCTCCCTACCCCACCCGGCATATTGGGTGGACTCCTGTTGAAGGAATCATGGGAAGACTTGGGCTAGAGTCACTCAGCATGAGTCACCTCTTACAATCTTCACTGACTCAGCTCAAGCTCCTCATTCCAGGTCCCCCCACCTCCCATCTTGACTGCTCATATAATCTCTATATATCTTGCATGTACCTACTTATGTATATGCTATCTCCCCCATTAGAAACTGGGGTTCCTAAGGGTATTTGATCCATCCCCACTCCTATTCCTCATTTTACAAAAGAGAAAACTGAGGTCCTAGGAAGATGAAGTGACTTTCAAACAGTCACCTAGGTGTGATTGGGATTTGAACCCAGAGCTCTTTTCACTACATCATGATTTGGCCTCCCATACCTATTCCTTCCTTCCTCAAGTATATCCTCAACACAAATACACTCATACACATACATACACATACATATATGTGTGTCTGTATGTATATATAGACTTTGTCTGTATCCCTAGGATCCAGCACAGTGACTAACACACTGTGAGGGCTAAATTCATGCTTATTGATTGATTTTGAGTTCCAGACCACAGCCTCATCCCAGTATCTTGGGGCACTGTTGAAATTTCCAGAGGCATCTGGTGTAGTCATTTGGGTTGTAAGACCTGAGTTTCAGAGGGATCTCTAAGATGAGGTGTCAATGGGGGAAAGACATAGGCCGGACCTGGCTAGAGAAGGCTAAAAGGAAAACACCTTCTTTAAAGGGCCCTGCCTAGAAGCTAAATATCACCCGTGCTCACCTTCCCCTGGTAGGCCAACAGGAAGAGGAGAGGCTTGGGAGTCACTACAAACAAGCAGGGCTTCTGGAGATAAGCTTAGACAGAATCTCCCACCTGGGACAGAAATAGACTCCCGCTTACTCAGGGAGGAGGCCCTTGGAGCTGCCCAGTGCTGAGTGCTCCAGAAGGGGCCTCTGGGAACCAGCTGGAAGGGACAGGGCTGAGCAAACACAGTATGAGCTGGAAGGGAAAGTCAGCTGCCTGCCCCGAGGGGGAGATGGCAGGGGAGGCCTGACACACCAGCCTCTGAATCTCCAGGGGTCAAATCAAAGCCAGCTGGAGCATCCTCACAGGGCCCCAGCCTCCTTAACTCTTGAACGGTCACCAGCTTGGTGCAGATGGCTTCCAGCTTCTCCCTAGAATCCCAAGACATGACTGCTTTCATCTTGAACCTCCTTATACAGGAAATTATCATCCCCCTTCTCCAGAGGAGGAAACTGAGGCTCAGAGATGCTAAAAGCTGATTTGCCCATGTCTGAGGTGGGATTTTAACCCCGGCCCCCAATATGCTGCATTAGATATATAGGAGTGAGCAGCCGGGACAAAGAGGAGGCTCTGGAGCAGTGAAAATAACTTGGAAATTTGGGCCTAAATGAGAGATCCGGAAGATGTAGTACAACCTAGATGTACTTAAAAGATTGTCATATAGAACCTGCCACACACAGTAGGCACTTAATAAAGGCTTGTTGACCTGCTGATTTGCAGAAATCCTAAGTTTGGTTCATTATGGAGAAAAGTCTTCCCAATAATGGGACCTGAAAAAATGAAATGGGTGTGAATTGACGAGTGGATCCTGAGCCCCTTCCTGCTCTGAGATTTTATGATCCTATTTCCAAGCTTTCTGATTTCTCCTGCAACCTTCCCTCTACCTCCTTTGATCATCTTGATGTTGTCATCCAGAAATCTTTTTCCCCTAGAGATAAATTAAGAGCCACAGAGTCCTGGGGTAGACCAGCCTGTGCTCAAAGTTTTGCAGGGAAAGGGCATAAACATTTATATATCACCCACGATGGGCAAGGCACAGTAGTAAGCTCTAATTGCAAATGTGTCATTTGATCTTCACAACAACCTGGCAGGATAAGTGCTATTATTATCTTCATTTGAGGAAACTGAGTCAGAAAAAGATAAAATGACTCACTTAGAGTCACACAGCTAGTAGCTGAACTCAGATTTTCCTGACTCCAGTTCCAAAGCTTTTTTCGCTTTGTTACCACCTGAGCTGGATCTGCCTGAGCTTGGACTCCACTGCCATTGGCTTCCCCACCACCATCACCCACCATCTTTATTCTCTGGTGATGTCTCAGAGGAGACTAAAAGGAGTGTGAATGTCATCCAATCTTAAGGAAGGCAGAATGAATGAAAGATCCTATTTAATCTCTTTCCATTATACAGATAAGGAAACTGAGGCCCAGGAGATTAGTGACCTACCCAAATCACTGAGGTGGAAAGTGGAAGAGGCCCGAGACTACCACTGTCTTCCTCATTCCTCCGTTTCTCTGGTGCCATCTTTTCTCTTCCCCCTTTTGAATCTTACACTGTTTACAACCCCTCCTTAACCTGTTCCTCCTTCAGTTCAATTCTGAAAGTATTCCTTAAGTTGGATCCTAGGCTTTTAATTCAGCAATAAGAGGAGGGGGTCTCTGGGCTCTTGCCAGCTCTTAGGGTAGGATCTTACATATGGTATAAGGGCCAGGCACTGGGCACAGACATTTAGTAAAATTCATTGATCCAGTCAATCCATGTACAAATTCTCATTAAATCGGTCATTCAAAGCCTTTATTGAGACACATGCTTACCATGTGCAAAACCCTGGGGAGGCTCGAAAGGCCCCTCTGGAGCCTCATAGGGAGCACTGCCAATTGATCAGGACAGAACTAGAGTATGAACCCACAGCCTTGGGCTCCCTCATTAGTGTGACTTAGGCAGCCTGGACCTCAGTCTCCTCACAAGCCATTTTTTCAATTTCCTGGTACTTCCCTAAGGGAACTAAAGGGCAAGATCCAGAAAGAGAGCACAAAGAAAGAGCTGCTTTCCGACCAGGCTCAGCTGAACGAGACCCACTGCGGGCACTGTCTCCAGCCCTACCGCTTCCTGGTCAATAGCAAACGCCAGTGCCTGGACTGTCACCTGTACACCTGCAAAAAGTGCGGCAGCTACAACCGGCGAGAGCAAGGCTGGATCTGCGATCCGTGCCAGCTGGCCAGGTAAGGGCCCCGTGGAACCAGCAGGCTGACTGTGCTGGACCGGCTACCTCTGTTTATTGTTCCATGTGGCTGTCAGAAAGCCTGTAAGGAAAGCTCTTTGCAAACCTATGATCAGGGATTATTATGGAACGGCGAACTTGGAATCGGCAGAGACCTGGGTTGGATACAGAACTTAAACTGTGTGACGTTAGGCAAGTCACTTTGTTTCTGGGTCTCAGCTTCCTCATCTGGGAAATGGGGATAATAATGCAGCCTATAAAGTTCATGGGTTGAGAACTAGAAACTATCCCAAAGATCATCTAAGCCAGCCTGCTAGTTTTAGAAAAGAGGAAACTGGGACCCAGTGACTTACCCACATTCATACAGGGAGTAAATGACAGAGCTAAGATTTGAACCCAAAGCTTCTGAGTCCGAATGCAAGGTTCTGTCCTTTACACTATACTTTCTTTCTAGGGGACTCACTCCAATGTGTTCCTTTTTCCCCACTCTGCAAAAAAAAAAACATAGGATTATAGCGAGAAAAGTCCTTTGGGATATCTAGAGTCCTATAGGAAAGCAAACAGGGACTTTTATCCTGTTACTGAAGTCCTTCTGTGATGTCCCCATGGGGCATGAAGACAAGCTTGGGGTCCTGAAGGCTATGGCATGGAAACACAAACTCTGGGAAAGGATGTGAAGGCTATAGTTGGAGTTTCCTCCCTTCAGGATTTGGGAAGACTCACCTAGTGGGGCTGAAAAGGGCTCATTCTCACATTAGCTTCTGGGGGCAAAGTCGAGTCATTCCAAAAACTGAGCTGTGGCTGAGTCGTGGAGAGGTTGCTCTCTGCATCTGTGAAGGGAGCACCAACTCTGACGACATCAGAGATCTCTGAAATAATGAGATTTTGAATAGTGGGACCATTGGGGGAGAAATCAAAGCAGAGTGATGGGGAGATGACCAGAAGAACTGGGCTCCCCCTGGCATTAACTCCCTGGTTCACAAGGCTATCCTTCCTCGGCAGAGTGGTGAAGACGGGCTCCCTTGAGTGGTACTATGAGCACGTGAGAGCCCGGTTTAAGCGCTTTGGGAGCGACAAAGTGATGCGCTCCCTCTGGGGCAGGCTGCACCGTGGACCCAATAGCTCACCTGCTTTAGGTAAGACTTGGGGGGGGAGAGGAGAAGAGAAGTCAGAATCCAAGGCTGGTCTTCCCTGCATGCAAGAGAACCTCAGCTCTATAAGATCTCCACTTCTGAGAGGAAAGAGACTTCAGGAGCCTTCTGGGCTGACACCCTCCCCCATTTTACAGATGAGGAAACTGAGGCTGCTGCAAGGTGAATGATTCGCCCCCATTTGTGTAGGGAGCAGGGGGCAGTATGAATTTCATGGGGACTATTAGGGTCCAATCCACAATCTGGAATGACTTTTCCCAGATTGAAAGTGAACTGCCCTAGGTAATCAAATTATGCAAATCACAGCAGGAGCCTGGGGGGGGGCCTATGGGGGTGGGGATGGGAGGAGAGAGACCGACAGAGACAGAGACAGAGAGAGAGAGGGAGAGAGAGAGACAGAGAGAGAGAGGGAGAGAGAGAGAGAGGAGGGAGACAGGAGAGAGAGAGAGAGAGAGAGAGAGAGAGAGAGAGAGAGAGAGAGAGAGAGAGAGAGAGGGAGAGGGAGAGGGAGAGAGAGAGAGAGGAGGGAGACAGGAGAGAGAGACAGAGAGAGAGAGAGAGAGAGAGAGAGAGAGAGAGAGAGAGAGAGGAAAGGAGGGAGAGAGAGAGAGAGAAGAGAAGAGGCAGGAAAGAGAGAGGGGAGGGAGGGAGACAGGAGGAAGACAGGAGAGAGAGAGACAGAGAGACAGAGACAGAAACAGAGAGAGGCAGAGAGAGAGACACAGAGAGAGAGAGAGAGAGAGAGAGAGAGAGAGAGAGAGAGAGAGAGA